>PVKA01042897.1:0-17109 GCA_004027165.1 Ctenomys sociabilis | reverse complement strand
TGACAGCATAGTTAAATATATATTTTGCAGGGTCAGGGACTTAGCTCAATGACGCAGCATGTACCTGGTTAGTGTAAGGTCCTGAGTTCAATTTCACACACACACACACACACACACACACACACACACACACTCAAAATACATCTTGGTAGAGACATCTGAAGTTTTTAATAAACCAAAAGTTAACATTATTACTTACACAATACATGTGCTCGATGATAGTTTTTTGAGTTTCTTGTTTTGTTTGGTGTCATTGGTTGGAAGAAGGCTGACAAAATTTGCAATTTAAAGTATGGAATTCTCAGGCTGGGGAGATGGCTCTGTGGTCTAAGCACCTGCCTGGCAATCACAAGGACATGGATTCAATCTCCTGCCCTGCCAGCCACCAAAGTAGGGCATGGTGGCTGTAATCCCAGCACTGGGGAAGGTGGGACAGCAGGTTCACTATGGGTCTGAGCTGTTTAATGAGAACTTGTACCAAATATATAAATAAATATGGAAATAATTCCCACTGCTGGGAATCCTATGCATTTTGGCATTGGCTTCTTAGCTCTTTGCTGTATGTGTTAAAATTTATGATAAGGTCCTCCCAATAAAATTATTCCTTTATTGTTATTACATGACATTCCTTGTATCTTATCATATCTTCAATTTGAAACCTAGTTGGTCTAATGTTAACGTAGCAATTCTGTCCTTATTTAATTAATGCTAACACAGGATATTATTACCATTATTTCCTAATAACATTTATTTTTAAATTGATATTCCTAATAGGATTATATAGTATGCCCTTTCTTCCACATTCTGACAATATTCAACTATCAATTGAGCATATAACATCTACATTTTATGTTTTTTTACGTGGCTGAGTTTAAGTCAGCTAACTTGCC
The DNA here is from genome assembly GCA_004027165.1 of Ctenomys sociabilis. NCBI lineage: Eukaryota > Metazoa > Chordata > Mammalia > Rodentia > Ctenomyidae > Ctenomys > Ctenomys sociabilis. The sequence goes on along the minus strand of PVKA01042897.1, from coordinate 16,219 downwards.
ATTTGTCTTCAATTTAATCAATCTATATTTTCAATCTTTCCTTATCCCATTCCATCTTCTTCTGGATTATAACTATGATTCTATATTAAATCTCCTTCTGACCTGGTATGTATATCATGTCATTATATTTTATCTATGGTTACTTAAGTATATATAGTCCATATCTATAATTCGTTGCATTCTATATCCACTGATACACTTACTCACAACAGTATAAATCACTATTCCCTTTCCTGGCCCTTGGGTGAACATATAAACTACATACCACATTGTATCCTTTGTATTTTTGTTTAAGCAGATAATTGTCTTTTAAAGATATACAAAAATAATGGGAAAGTTTATATATTTAAAAAGTTTCCATTCAGTTACCACTTCTGGTACAGTGTTACTTGTATGTGTATCGAATTTTTTCCATGTAGTGTTTCTTATTTTTCAGGTCCTCCCTTCGCATTTCAGCTATATCACCCTCAGAGTCATATATTCCTTTATTTTTTCTGGATGTTTAGCATTTATTTTTTTTGAAATGAAAATCACTAAGGGAAGCATTTTAGGGTGACATTCATTTTTCCCTTTTGTACTTTAAAGATGCTGATACAGATGCGAATGCCTGAGGGTTTTTTTTTTGTGTGTGTGTGATGAGAAATGTGCCACTGTCTTTATGTCTGTACCTCTGTGTACATGATGTGTCTTTGCTTCTCTTAACATGCTTGTTAGGCTAATTATTTAAAAATAGCCACTCACAATACTATCATATGCCTTTGTCTATTTATTTTAATCCTTATGATTGGTATAAATTCAACATAGCATTGTTAATTAATGTTTATTATCAAAGCTGAAATGTTTATTTTTTCTATTAGTTCTTTAAATATTTGCTTCTTTTCTCTCCCTTAAGGATTCTAACTGTTTTAACAGTCATTTTTTTCTTCTTATATTTCATCTTTTATTTTAATTCCAAGGACTTAAAGTTTAGTACTTGTTATTTTCTAATGATTAATTTGTTGATAATTCTGTCAGATAATTTTTTTTTAAATCTCAGGCAAATTTACATGAAATCTGAGGACTTCTCCCCCTCTTTTTGTATGACTTTTCCCTCAGTTTCTTCATATGTGTCCCTCCATCAATCAGTACTCAGAAGAACACTAACATCAGGTCTGCTGAAAGACTCTGAATGTTGTTTTGTTTTTTGATTCTCTAGAATCCTGGCCATCGTGGTCTCCCTACAATATTACCTCTGTCTGCTTGCCTCAAGGGACTTTAGTGCTCTGCTTTGATTCTGTTCATGGCTCCATATCCTCAAAATCTTATACAGGCAGTGGGGCTTAGAGGTTTTGTTTTGTCTCCCGAAAGGACTTTTTTTTCTCAGTTTTACAATATCTAATGCAGTGACAATAGTTGTTTTATATATTGCATTTAATTAATTTATTTCTTTATCTTTCTTGAGTTAGGGTTTCACTATGTAGCTCAGATTGGCCTTGAAATCATTTTTCAGTCTAGACTGGCCTCAAGCTCAGGGAGCTTCCTGCCTCAGCTTCCCCCACCAGGTGCTGGGATTATATGTGGGCATCATCACATCCAACTAATTTATTTTTTAGTTCTTCAATGTTTGAGGACAGATTTAGTTCTTTTCATTTCATTGATTCTGATAAATGAAAATTCTCTGTCCTAAATTTTTGTATGCCATTCAAGACAGAATATTCTTATAGAAGTTGGGCTATATTACTCTCACTTTCAGAGATGCTATATAACCATATTTATAAATTAAAATTGCATCATACACCATTTATTTTTATTACAAATCATAGAAGTTGTTATGGTAACTTAAAATGTCTTGAAAAAGTAACAATGTTTTAGTTTATATCAGTATCAATATCTATGCATATATAATCAACAAACAAAAAATTTGCTCCACAGAATTTTTTTTTTGCAGAACCTGGGAATGAACTCAAGCCCTTACTCCACTGAGCCATCTGCCTAGCCCTCCATGGCATTTTTGTTACCAACTAAAACATCCTGGCAGAAACTATTATATTAAGTGGTGTCATTGACTGATTTGGAAAGTTGATTCAATGAAATATCCTCCTAATGAGTATAAATTATTTATGAATTTGTGAACTTTCTCCTAGAACAACTAAATAAAAATCTGTAGAAGCATATATGTATTCTATGACAATGTGTTATGAGTTAGGTTTGTGAAGCACCGATAATTATATGTGTAATCCTATTAAGCAATAGAAAGACATACAGGGCTATAGTCCTGAGAGCTTCATTCTACAACTTTATAGTTCTTTAATCACTTACATCTTCTTTGGAGATGCACTGAATTTATTTAGAGATACAACTGTTAGTATGGTAATTAGTTTATATACAGTTGGCTTTTGTTACTGTCAAGAATAAAACCACTCAATATTGGCCAGATAGCTCAGCAGATTAAAGAGCCTGCTTAGGCAGGGACAGCAGATTTGGGCTCAAGCCCCAACCTGCTGCACCAGTCCTGGCCTTGGAGAGCGCTGAAATGGCGATTGAGATTGGGCCTTGATGGTGCACACCTGTAATTCCAGCACTCTGAGGCTGAGAAAAGGAGAGACACTACACGTCCGATCTATGCAATGAGACTCTGTACACCCTTACACCCTGTCCTAAATACAAAAAGAGATATTTTCTAATCTGAAAAATGGGAAATGCAAAACTACCTCTGAGTTATTTTTGAAAGAACATGTAAAAAGCTATTTGGAATAATGACAACTAAAAATTGATAAATCAGGGGCCAGGGAGATGGCTCAGTAGAATAAGCAGCTCCCTGCCAAGTGCAAGGGTCTGAGTTCAGTCCCTGGTTCCGCCAAAAAAAAAAAATGTGATAAATCATGGCATATTAATGATTTCACATTATTTAAAGATAATGAAAACTATATAATTATAGTTTATAATTATATATTGTAAGTATACTATTAAGTGTAACACAGTTTAGAGCATCTCAAAAGTGAATATAATTTTATTTGTAAACCATTGAAATGTATATTGCTAAATAATACTATCATAAAAATACAGTTAAAAGCAAGCACTTAACTGCATATTTTTAAACTTTTAAAAAGTTGCTCATTTTATTGACATAGGCATAAGTAAAATGTATAATTGTACATACTCATCTCATATTACCTAAACCTAAAACATTTTACTTACAGGAGATGGTATCATTAGGTTTGTTTTTTTTTTAATCTGAGTTTCCCACAATCATAGTCTGAAAATGGTTATAATTTATTTATAATTTTTAAGAATAGTATGTTGAAATCTCTGCTAAATTATATTCAAATCTACAAGGACTTCTGTCATATTATTCAAAAATAATGGTGGGTAAAAATCAAATTTCAAGCTATCCTGCATCCTTTGGATTTCATTCAAAATCTAGTTCACTATTAAACTGTTAAAATGGTTTAATATCCATATACATTTGAATTATCTTCAAATGTAAGTTCGAATTGGAAGAAACTTAATTATTTTTATTTTCAACTAGAATCACTGTACTCAGGAATATGCTTGACACATTAACAAGTGTTCAATGAATATTAGACTGTTAACATCAAATAAAAGAGTATTAGCCTAAACTATTTCATATTCTAGATAAATATCATTTAGTAGAGTCACAAGTGTGAGTCTTATTTGGGATAATCTGTGATTTTAGAAATTTAATTTTCTCAATGCTGGTCAGCAATTTTAGTGTTGGATTAGTTCACTCTTCCCCTCCAGCTTTTCTCTTCTGTCAACTGTATCAAAAACAGAATCTGAAAATGAAATATTCTTGTGTGTGTGAATATTGTGTGATGAGTGGGAAGCCTGTTGCTTTAAAATTCTGTGAAAATAATATAATCTTAAATATGTGCTTTAAAATACATTTTGTAACTTGGAAAATTTATCTGCAGTAGTTGTATTCTGTAGTCAAAAACAATCTACTTGAGCAAGCTAGTGGAAAATTGGGAAGCATTTTAATCCTTATAATACCTAGGTGTGATTTTTAAGTGAGCCATACAAACATGTTAGGATTTTCTCCTCAGGCTCTTACTGCCTATTAGCGATATTTTTCAGTTCCTAATATTAAGTATTCTTTCATTTGTACCTGACAGTGCCAGTTGCCTCTGCATTCTTTCTTTCCTTCTTTTTCTGTAATCCACTTTGTAAGAATTATAGATAGGACCAGTACTTTACATTCACAACCTCATTTAACAGATCAAAGAGCTAGTTTTGGGGGTCTAATTCTGATCATCGCAAGGGTGCTTTGTTGTGACAAATCATGCTACATCCTTGCCTCTCAGTTTGCAAAGCCTGAAGAGGGTCGAGGAGTTCAGAGGTGACTGTGTCTCTACCACCATTGGTGCTGCGTCCATGCCTGTGTCAGCCAGCAGAACGGACACTGGATTGGTGGGTGAGAAGAGGGAGACCAGTAGGATCGGAGTGCCCACGACACTGCTAAGGGAAGTGGTACAAGGCATGCTAGGAACAAGTCCATGGAAGTCCACTATATCTTGCTTTCTATAAATCTACTTCTTTCTGTTCCAGAGAGTAAACTGAATATTTCTGATAATCACTCTCTGTAAAAGTTTAATGTTTAAAACCAGAATGATTGTTTCTTAAAATTGACAGAAAAATCATTGCTTCCAAAAGTTTTTGTCCTGTCAAAGCACTATTATTTTCCACCTACAAAGAATATTTCTTTGCATTTTAAATGGAGAATATGTCAATTTTCTCATATCATAACCAGAGCAATACAATCACTCAGACTTTTTGTACTTAAATATCACTATATATAGGGAAAGAAGTATATTGAATTTTTCCCCAAGTTAAAAGTACATAGTACTTTCTTGGCATTTACTTATAAATAGAAAATTGCCTTCCCTTAGTCACTGATTATTACAAATGAAATCAGTTGAAACTTTGTCAAGTGTATTTGATAGCAGTGGCTATGAAAATTTTTCTGGGTACTAATCAACTCTATCAGTTGAGATATCTGACTTTTAGAAAAATAATTTTATTATATGTTATGCACAAAATAGGTCAAATATTTATAGCTCAAGTTTAAATTAGGACAATAAAATGTGAGGAGCATTTCAGAAGTCATACATTCATAGCTGTATTAAATTTACCTTACACTCATGTGTCCAAGCCTAGAGAAAGTCAAATTTTCTAAACTTTCAAAACCACATTGCAATTTTTCTAAAAAAAACTGAGATATCTCTTAGATATCTCATATTGTACATAGTACAATAAAAATACAAATAATTAATACATTATTTTAAGCAAATAGGTAAAAATAGGAAAACATCAGGGATAGGTGTCTATAAAGATTCTTTACCTGATAGTAAAAGTAACAAACTTTTCTGTCCTCTAGAATAACAGAAAAATCCAACTGATGGATTACAAAGCAAAGCTTCTGTTTCCAAGATGTTTTCATAATAGTTCTTCTCAGATTTATATTCAGAAAATTTATAGATGCCTTGGTACAGAACAGAGAATCCCACACTATATCCTGAAGTTGACCTCAACCTCGCAACTTTTTAAAAATTCACCGAGCTGAATAACTAGAAACTTTTTGTCTGGGAAATTTCTTTCCTTTCCAGTTTACTGCACTTACATGAGTCCTACAGTTGTCCATTATCCAGGATTTCTCTCCACAATAATAGTGAGAATTATTTATGCCATACCCATGATGAAAAGTAAAGATTTTATCTTTCTTACTCTCTAGTTATCTCTTATATCTCTGACATATTTTTACTATGAAGCATTTTGCCACTGATACTAATCTCAGACATTTTGCACTTTTTTAAACAACATGTAAGGTTTGTGGGAAAATCACAAGTCTATGTACAAACAGGAAATGTACTTTTTGATTTAAAGGTGGATTTTCATATTGGTGTAAAATTTATTCAGAGAACCCTTTTAGCTTCCGGTGGCACATGCCTGTAACCCCAGCACTCAGGAGGCTGAGGCAAGAGGATTGTTGTGAGTTTGAAACCAGCCTGAGCTACAAAGTGAGCTTAAGGCCAGCCTGAACTGCATAGTGAGACCCTGTCTCAAAAAAGATAAAAAAAAAAAAAACAAGAAATTTCAGATGAGCACCAAATTTAGATAGAAGAAAACTCTGTGAAAAAGACAATAAATTAGTTAAATGAGTGATAATTATACAAAATCACAGTAGAAATATCAAACAAAGTACTGCTCCCTAATGTAGGCAAAATTCTACTCAATACTTTAATCAACTGATTGGGAAGTAGAGAAAAATGTACGTTGATTACCTTAGCAGGTGGGGAAGTGGGGGAGAAATTATGAAATCTTGGGTGGACGGAAGTATGATATTGGCATTTCTTAATATTAGAGTCATGCTTTCATACATAACATGAGATTTTTCTAAAGAAAAGTTTTTAAAGAAATTACAAACAAATATATAGTTGCTATTGTTAGATTATTAAATTTTCTATTCTGTAACAGTTGCTATTTCTTTTCTCCCATGCACACCAGTACTAACATGCCTTGCTTCTCTAACTACCTTAGTAGAAGATAAAGTACAGAATTTCCTTTCATAAATATTACTTACAAGAACTGTATAATGACTATATACTCAGAAAAACACATATAAGAAAATACGAAAGAGACTAGGTAATTTATGAATATCAATCTCATGCAATTTAATTTTTGAACTGCATTCATCTTGGAAAATTCAACCTTAAGCACTTGTTTCTTATTAGAAAATGAGAGTTGAAAATTTTGGAATATCCTCAAAATTAAATGAGTAAAGGAAAGAACAAAAACCAAAGCTAAGCCTATTATACCTATTTTACCTTATTCTGTTTCTTTTCTTTTTCTTCAAAATAGAGGCTGAAGAGAGGTAATAGCCATTAGAAATAACTCTAAGAATATGAACGTTTTGTGTTTTAAAATAAACACAGTTTATTTTTCACACAAATTTTAATGTTTTGTTAGTTAGACCTAAATAATAGATCTGTTGAAATTGCTCCAAAAGATGTGAAAACTTGGCCACATGTTTTTTGGCAGAGCTAAAATATTTGGAAATGCTTTATGTTTAGATAAAGTGCACTAAAATAGACCAAATTGTATTTAATCGTACATGGTTTGGGTGATCCTAGTAGATGACAGAAATGCCTAGCTGAATGGAGAATAACACAGCACTCTCAAAAGTATTTCACTGATAAATTTGGAGAAGGCAGAGGACATTATTTAAATACTAAATTTATTTCAAGCAATTATTCCATGCAATTCCTGACAATTTTAAGTGAAAGGAGAGAAGGCTTATTTTGGTCCTTTATATTGTATACTATGCCAAATCCAAGGTAGGAACATCACTGCAGAAGGATGTAGTTGAAATGAAACAGCTGACTTCATGTGACTAACAGATCACAAGGAAAATGCACCAGACAGAAAGATACACAACCTATGGTCAGGGTTCCAGTACTGCAGCTATTTCAAATGGTCCCTGGCTTCTCTCAGAACTTCAGCTTGAAATAATAATAAACAATATAAAGTACAGAATTTATATGAGGCTAATCCATGGATGAGGACAATGGCCACATGATTCTATTAGTTCTTCATGACTTCTATATCAAGTAATCTTGAAAATTAAAATTAACTGGTATAGCTAATGAGGGAGAGATAACTCATATTCATTTATAGCAAGATCAACATGATCAAGAAATCATTTCTCCTAAAACTTATAGGTTCAATATAGTCCAGGAAATAATAAATATAAAATACCACTGAAAGTTTATTAAAAATTGACAATCAACTCTTGCTGAAGAAATGAAGTAATAGAAGTGGCTATTTATTGTGTGACTATCAAACAATACAGCCACTTAGAGGGACTTTGGTAGACTCTTAAGAAACTAGACCTACTCTTACCATATAAGTCAACAATCACGGTTCTTGATATGTAACCAAGGGACACAAATTATTACATTTATACTGTATCTGTACACAGATGTTTTTGTCTTTTTATTAATAAGTGCCAAAATGAAGAGGCAACTAAAAAGTGCTTCAGGAGGTAAATGGAAAGACAAACTGTGGTATGTATAGACTATGGAATATTATTCCATGCTATAAAGAAATGCACTATTGGGATGGTCAAATAGCTCAGCAGATTAAAGTGCCTGCCTAGCCAGACACAGGGGCCAGGGTTCAATCCCAGAGCCTACCATACCAGCTCTACCCCCAGGGTGTGCTGAGAAGGGAATTGAGACTGGGCAGGTTGGCATGTGCCTGTAATCCCAGTGCTTGGAGGCTATAAACAGGAGGAGGATCCCTACGAGTCTGATCTATGTAGTGAGATCCTGTAGACCCTGTAGCAAACACATTTTAAAAAATACACTATTGAAATATGGAAAGACATAATAGATCATTAAAAGCACACTGCAAAGTGAATGAAGTCAATTTGAAAAGGTTACATGTTGCATAATTTCACGTAACTGACATCTTGAAAAAAGGCTTCAACTCAAAAACAGTAAAATAATAAGTCTGTAGTTACCAGAAGAAGGTATGAGGGACAAATTGGAAGAATATAGTGGAATGCAAGGCAGTGCAAGTATTTTGTATAGTGTTATAGACGTAGATAAATGTCGCTATTAAATTTCTCACACTCCTGGGAAATATAGCAACAAGAAAAACATTTACCTGAAATAAGTATGGATCTTTGAAAATGTGTTAATATAAATTTATGAGCGGTAACAATTTTATCATTCAGGTAAGGAATGTTATTGGTCTTCATAAGAAAAAGAATAGAATATGTCTAATACTATTTGTTATGTTTCATGTTTCTGTAAAATTAATACTCTCTAAAACGCATAATTAAGCCTAGGTATGGTGGTGCATGCCCTCCAGAACTTGGGAGGCTGTAAACAGGAGGATCTCTATGAGTCCAATCTAGTAGTGAGACCCTGAACACCCTATAGAATTTTCCCTAAAATAAAAAGTAAATAAAAAACATTATTTATAAAAAATTAGGCACACATATTCATTTATGCCTGTAAATGCATCGGAATATTTATCACAGTAGTGAAACTTAGATTTCTAAAGGAAACAATGTGTGGCGTGTCATAGGACATATGATTGTTAACCTTGATTTCCAACTTGTTTGGATTTGGGGGGAAATAATAAAGCACACTTCCGGGCTTGTTTGTATGGGTCATAGACATATGACCTTGGATGTATCTTACTTATTGTTTATTTTGTTATTGTTCTTCAATTTTTGTTTCTAGTTAACTGGGAACACCTACATTAATCTTTTTCTATCTATTTCTATGGGGTCTCACTAGGCAGCTCGGACTCGTAGTGATCCTCCTGATTTCAGCCTCCCCAGTGCTTGTATTACAGGCATGAGCAACTATACCTACACAGGGTTGCTGGTTCAGCACGCCTGGGAGCAGGGCCAGCATGGCATGTGGGACCAAGGACCAAACTCCAATCGCTGCTTGCCTAAAAAGGCCTATAGTCCACTGAGCTATCTTGTTATTCCACCTGTATTACTATTAGCAGGCTGAAGTCTTACACGACTTAGGCTGCTACAGCAAAAATATGAATACCAGGTTGATTTACAAAGAACCAATATTTATTTTTATCTTTACTTCTGGAGATTCGGTGACTGATGGAAACCTGCTGCTCACAGAAATTCTATTTCTCTGATTTTCCATTGCTGGGATGAAATGCAGGGTATCCTCAGTTTCACAGAGGAGAGGGTGTACTTTGTCCATGGGGTCTTAGAATTCCAGGCTTTATTTGGCTAATCTTAAGGCAGCGACATCATGGTTTGAGGTATTGCAGAGGAAAATGTTTACTTCGTGGTAGCAGGAAAACAGATAAAGGGAACTAATAACAGGAAGGGTCAAGGACGATATATGGTACCCAAGGTCATGCCACTCTGATACATGCAGAAGCGTTTCAGTAACATCATACATAATGTCAGTCAAGCCAGTTAACAAATTCACCTGTCAGACAATGCAGACTTGTTACTGTGCTCCTCTGTAGTAGAATGTCCACCTAATTCTCTGCAGTCTTTACTGTGAATCCACTCATTCAAAACACAGTGCTGTACTGCTATAATCTAATCACCTCCCATAAATTACCACCGCTTAATACTACTGTTTTAGGGGCTATACAGCAGCATGTGGATTTGGGTGTAAGAGAAATGAACATTCAGACCACAGTAATACCTTCTTTTTTGTACAAGGTAAGATGGGGCTTTAATAAAGTACTTGAAAATTTGAGATGAATAAAAATGCTTTTTGAGAAAGTAACTCAGATTGTTCATCTCACTACTTTCACAATATAGTTTCCAAAGATCAACAGTGCTTATTTTAAAGTATAGTAGATACTGAATCAAGAAAAATGAATAATTTATCCTTTGTCCTTCAAATCTTAGAACTGAGTGGCCTAGAGACATAAAATCAAAGATTTGTGAATAGTTTCCAAATAAAATTAGACTCCCAGTAACAGTATAGTGATAACTGTAAATGTGATAATGTGATCTATTATTCATTAGCATGAATGATCTATACATACATACATATATATATATATACATATATATATATATAAAACAAAGTATATCAAAAACTAGAAATCTCACAAAAACAATATATTTTGTATGACTGCATCTATTAAATATAAAAAATCATCCTATTGGATGGAAGGATTTTGTCTTCCTGGAGAATTGGAACTTGATATTTTTTTGTATGTTAGTAAGGGTACACAGGCTCTCACTATGTAGGCTGGACTTGCAGTGACCCACTTCTGTTCAGCCTCACAAGAGCTGGGATTACAGGTACAAGCCACCATGCCTAAAATCAATCACCACCTCAGCATGCCCTGGAAGTGGGGCCAGCACAGCATGCTTGGTATAGAACACCAGATACTGCTCTCTGCCCAAGCAGGCATTTTAGTCCACTGAGCTATTTGGCCATCCCTTGGGTCATGACTTGACAGAAGTACAAAGTTATTTTTGAGTGAGCTGGTAATATTCTGTTTCTGAGTCTGATAATATTTTACATGAAAAATTTTATTTGATAACAAATCAATTTGTAATAATGCATCCATTTCATATATATATATATATAATTATATAATTATAATTGCAATTTAGTCAATATATGCACAACAATCAAAGGAAACATACAAAAGAGAAAAGAATCACTGTGAAGTATTAGCTGTCAGCTTTATAGTCTGGTAATGAGGAATCATTCAAAAGCTGTCGTGTCTTTTAAGACAGAATTTTTTTTTTTAATTTTCAATTCATTTCTAATATATTTTTCATTCTACCACTAAACCAGTTTTGTGGAACTACAGATTTTACCTTTACACCAAACAAATGTTCTGCTTTATCAAGTGACAAACTGATTCATCATTCCAATGGCCAACAACCACAAAAGCTCTAGATAGAATTTAGAGATGATACCCATACATTTTTTAATTAAATTGAGCTAAGTGGAAGCAATGTTGCTTTTTATAAAACAAGAATGTTTTAAAGCACTTTTCCAAATCTTTATGCAGTAACCTTTATGCTTTAACCTTGTAAAAATCAACATTTCCTCTTGTAACTTTACTATTTTAGTGCAATCAAATCATGTGTTTTCTTTCTTTTTCATTCTTTCTTTCTATGCATTTGATATAGGGTCTCACATGCAGCTCAGACTCATAGTGATCCTCCTGTCATCAGCCTCCCTAGCCCTGGATTATAGGTGGACACCACCAGGCTGGGTCTCTGTGGTGGGCTAAGTGCAGCTGGGGCAGGGCCAGCACGGCCCATGGTGCCAGGATTGAACTTCGGTCCCTGTGCTTGCCTAAGCAGGCGCTTAGTCTGCTGAGCTATCTTGCCAGCCCAATGAAGTGATTTCAAGAAATATATATTTTTTAAGTTAGCAAAGTTAAATTATACAAAGCCATTAAATTCACCAGCTCCAAACTAAAGGTCAGATTGCTTTCCTATTTTTTGGTGTCCCAGACCAGAGTGTTGGATAACTGCGGCTTCTCTGTGCTGTCTTCAGGACGATTATATTCAGGGCATCTTTTAGGCTTGCAGAGCTCTCATCAGGGACTTTTATCATGAATTAGCCTTGACAGTTTCCCCACACTTCCAAACCTGGGTTGATCTTTCGACAAACATCTCTCCTTTACATAGGTGGACAGGAAGATCTTCAAAACCTAGTATTTCATATGTAACTGCAAATGAGCATGTCCTATATAAACAAAGAAAATCAAAATTGAATGTGATGGAATTGCTTAACTCAATAAACAAACTAAAGTGACTAAACATTCAACTAGATAGTTAAAATTAATAAATAACTATTATAATAAACTTCTATTAAAGTTTTAATCCTGTATCTTGGAGGTATACGCCATACATGTGAACTGGACAAGTGGATAATAACATCTGGAGTTCTTCAAGTAATTCAAGTTATTTAATTTTATGAACCATACACCTGTATCATTATCACAAAATTTCTTAGAAAGTAAACTTAAACTTGTGGAACTTATGCTATTGAGAAATTTTATTATTTGACATGAAAGTGACTCATTTTTCTGCAGACATATTAATATTAAAGACAAGAGAATAAAATAATTTCCATCCTGGAAAGAAATAATTGTTATAAAGGTTAAACAATTCAAGAGAAATGAGATTTTTGGGCACAAGATATTATTTGAGTTACAGTTTAGACATACTTGCTTTTGACTTTAAATACCTTAATAAGGGGAGAGCGAGCTTTGTGTGTATCTTCTCTGTACCTGTGTTTTTGCATCCCACTGGGAGCCTTTTTATTTGGCTCAGACTGTGAACCATGTGATTTCCTGAACTGTAGTTCCTTTCAGGACTGCAGCAACAAAGTTTTTCAGGTGCAGTGATTTAAATGCACAAAATTATTTTTCCTCAGTTCTAAAGGGCAGAAAATCAAAAGCATGTTTCCAGGAGCATTAGGTACTCAGGAGGTGTGTGAGGGAACATCCATCCCTTGTCTTTCTTCTACTTTTTGCTGGTGACTTGGGCATTACATGGCTCCTACATGACCTAGCTGTCTATTTCCCTATTTACATGTATTTTCCCTCTATGAAACTCTGTGTCCTAATTTCTCTTCAGTAGAAGGATAACACTGTACTGAATTAGGGACCTATCTGACTTCATTATGAGCACGTTTTAACTAGTTGCATCTATAATGATCTTACGTCCAAATTAGGTCACATTCTTGTGTGCTAGGGGTTAGGATATTAACATTTAAATTTGGTTATGATATTAAAATTTAGCTGTGATGAGTCCCTATTTATATAAATTACATAAAATCCATATGGTAACCACAGACCTTACAAGTATAGCACTATTAATCAGGAAAAAAAAATCACAAGAGAGCTGTGATGCTCTTCAAATTAATCATTCCTTTCATGTGGAAGAGGTAATTGTCAGTGAAATCCATGATATGTGACAGTAGCATTAATTTCAGGACCATATATCACAATATACTGCATGCCAGGTTATCTACATTTAAGAAGTACTTTATAGAGTTAAGTAATATTTTTGCATTAAATTATATATTTTTATTCAAATAAAATATACATATATAAATCTGCTAAATGTTTGAGATTAAAATTTGATAAGATGTGGTAATTGTATCCACCTTTGTAAACCACATCAAAATTGTGACATGAAGGGTTCTCTGCATTCCAAAACAATAACTCCATAACCATTTGACTTTTACCAATCTTCTGGATATTAGAACCCACGAGGTCTACTTTTTCCACAGTCATTGTTTTGCAATTATTAGGTCTTCATTTAAGCATCAAGATAGCATTTGTAACTTTTAACACATGGTTACTTCAATTACTGCTTTAAATAGGTCATTCTCTCTAGTGACAGACATATTTCACACAGTATAGCTTATGTATAGCATGGCTTTGATGAGTTAATTCAAACTTGTGTTTTTTTTCCATCTATTATTCACAAGTAGTTGTTTGAAAAAATTTGTATATAGGTTTTTCTCTTTAATAAATATTCAGGAATGAGATTGTTGTCCTATGGGAAGCACATAATCATGTAAAATTTATAGTTTCCAAAGTATCTTAAGTATTTAACATTCTCACCAATAATATATTAAATGTAGATAGTTACAATTTGTAACTAAAACTTAATACTTTCTTTTTCATTTTAGCCATTTTAGAATGTTACGATGTTACAGTATTATATATATATATATCATGTTATAACAATGTCTACAATTTGATTTTCCTTAACAACTAAGCAAATGTCTTTCTTTGCACTCATAGGCTATTTTCATCATTTTTTTGTAAACTTCACATCTTCACTTTTCTTGCCCATGTTTTTAGTTGTGTAGACTTTTATTATCAACTAAAATAGATGATTTATTTTGTTTAACATGTGCAGTAATTGCCTATAACTTGAGATTTATTATATTATAGTAGAGATCATTTATAAATACCATTCTTTATTGAAAAGGCTCCATCCTTTTTTATGTGTGTAAAATTTGAAAAACAATTCTGAAAAAACATATATGTGCAAAAGGCTGAAAAGTGTGAAAGTTTAGAATGTGGAAAATACCAGTACTTTTGAAAAACTTAGAAACTGAGTCTTGCCCATATTAATTTTGGGTTGTTGAGGGTTTTATAATTTATAAGTTACTTATGCTGTGTACAAATCCTTTCTGTAATAGGTAATTAAAATAGTACTTCTCAATTAAGTATTTTATTTTGTTAATAAATTTTATTACTTTTATTCTAATTTTTAAAGAGCATAAAAACTAGTCAAGGATCTTCAACATGATACAGAATTTCACTAAACAAAATGATAGTAATTTAATAATGATTGTTACATTGCATAATGTTGTCTTCTAATTAGTTGTTAGATTATCGGATATAATCATGCAAAATTCATCCAAAAATGTTATAAGAAATTAAAAAGAAGAAGAAGAAAGTTGCTCTTTTCAATATACCCACAGAAATCATCAACACAATTATCAAGGTGTTATGTATATATACACAAATGGATCCTTTTAGTCCTTTCATTCTTTCTTTTGTCTTTTATCTCATTCAAGTTGTTCCTACATTTTCTTATCTTTTTTTATGTATTTGCTACAGGGCACACTACACACCCAGACTCATAGTGGCCCTTCTATTTTAAGCCTCCCCAGATATGGGATTTTAGGAATGTGCTGTCATGCCTGGTCTGGGTGGCTGGATCAGTGAGCCCAGGTGGGGTGGGGGAGTCCAAGCTGGGTGCTGCAGATCGAATCTCAGTCCCTGCTGTTGCCTAAGCAGCTGCTTTGTCCACTGAGCTATTGCGCCAGCACTGCTTCTTCACTTTCGACAGATTCTTTTGCTTGCATAATATCTATTGTTTGTTTCAAATTTTATTTACTCTCAAGTTCCTACACTAGCAAGACAATATTGTGCTTATAAATGTGGATCTGATTTATTTCACTTGTGTATATGGTCTCTAGTTGAATCTGTTTACCTATAGAATCCTTGAGTTTATCATTTTTTATAGCTGAGGAATACTCCATGGTGTAAAAGTACCACATCTTTTTATCCATTCCTCAGTTGATGGGTGTTTCAATTGTTTCCAAGATTTAGCTATGGCCAAATGTACTGCTACAAAGAGGGGTGCTCATAGCACAGTAATGTGATATATTCTGTTCTGGAAAAATACCCTGGAGGGGGATGGCTCATTTCATTGGGACCTATAATCCTAGTGTCTGAGAAACAACTACACTATTTCCATACTGGGTGTACCAGCCCCATCAGTAGTGCAGAAGGGTTCCTTTCTCCCAAAGTTTTTTACTCCAGATTTTTTATTGATTTCTTGATGATAGTCATTTTTTTTTCCTGTGGAGAGATATAATAGCACTGTTATTCATACTTGCATTGCTTGAATGACCAGGGATGCTGAACATTTTCTTGTATATTTATTTGTTATTTCTATTTCTTTTTCTAAGACATGCATGTTCATTTAAGATATCCATTTTTTAATTGAGTCATTGAATTTTGGGAACATTACTATCATTATTATTATTTAAGACTTTAAATGTTCTAGATAGAAGTCTGTTGAGAGTCAGTTGGCAAACTTTTTCCCAATTCATGGGTTTTCTTTACACTCTGTTGGTGATTTCTTTCAAATTACAAAAACTGTTCAGAAAGAAGCAATCTTGATTGTTGATTCTTTGAAATTTTT
>PVKA01042896.1:0-17102 GCA_004027165.1 Ctenomys sociabilis | reverse complement strand
AAAAAAAAAAAAAAAAAAAAGTGGCCTGTTAAGTCACTAAGATATCTAGGTGGGCTTGAACTTGCAGTCTCAGGGTAAAATCCTGAAAATGCTATGGTTTTTTTTTATTTATTTTTTTTTCTTTGTCTTTTTGAGACAGGGTCTCATATGTAGTTCAGGCTGGCCTTAAACTCACTTTGTAGCTCAGGCTGGTCTTGAACTCACAACAATCCTCCTGCCTCAGCCTCCCAAGTGCTGGGATTACAGGCCTGCGCTACCACGCCCGGCTATGCTATGGTTTTATCACCTGCCATTACTGGTGAACTCCCCAGCCCCACATTTCATTTCTAAACACACTGGAGACCCTTTCAGATTTCTGACCAGTGCACACATGGAGCCCTTAGGTGTCGAAGGAGGCTGCTACTTGTCCTGGGAGACCCTCATCCTGGGAGACCCTCATCCTAATTATTGGAACTGCAGTGACACCACACTGCGCCTTGCTCTGTGGACTGGCGCACTTCTATTTTCCATTTTGAGACAGGGTCTCACCAAGTCATTAAGTTTTTTTGTTTGTTTTGGTTTTTGGTTTTTTTTGGTACTGAGAATTGAACTCAGAACTTTGTGCTTGCCAGGCAGGCACTGTGCTGCTGAGCTGCATCCCTGGCTCAGTCACTAAGTCCTGCCTGGGCTGGGCCAGCATGCTGGATCTCACGACTAGATGTACCACACACTCTGCCTCTGTGAACTTTCTCAATGGGCCTCTCCGTTTTGGGCACAGCCACTGTTCGTTTTTTTTGTTTTTCCTATTTAGTTTTCTTGGAAGCTAGGACCTGAGCCATAAATTCCTAAGAAAAAGTATTTTATATGGTTGGGGATCTGGGTCAGTGGCACAGCATATGCCTGGCAAGTATGAAGTTGTGAGTTTGATTCTTGGTACAAAAGAAGGAAGCTGGGGACATGGCTCAATGGAATAAGCGCTTTCCTGGCAAGCACAAGGGTCTGAGTTCAATTCCCAGTTTCACCAGAAAAGTACTTTATATGATAGAGCCTGGGAGTGTAGCTCAGTGATAGAATCCTTGCATAGCCCATGTGAGCCTGTGGGTTTCATCCACAAGAAGACAGAAGTATTTTGTCACAAATTAGCAAGCAAATATCTTAACAAGAAAATAAACAGCGCAGTAGTGCAAACCTGTACACCCAGCTACTGAAATGGAGGATGCGAGAATATCGCTTGATGCTAACCTGGGCAACCTAATGAGACCACCGTCTTGGGAATAAAAAAAGAGAAAAACAAAATTTCAGGCGTGGCTTCTCAAGTACTGGGGTCAGCACAGGGCTGCTTTCCAGTGGGCTACTCGGTCAATTTTAGGGCTGCAGACTACAATTTCCATTAGGTCTGGGTCTTTGTAGTGCCTCCTTAAACCACGCCCCCTTCGGGGGTGGGGCGGGGAGGGAGGGCCGAACCCTGGAGTGGCTAGGCCTCGGGCGCAGCCTGGGGAGTGAAATGCCCCAGGCTCTCTGAGTGCACGGAGCGCAGGCGCAAAGGGGTGGGGTGGCAGCTGCATCGGGTAGCAGGCCGTTTTGGCAGCACCGTCCGCAACAGGTGTAGACAGGTGGGTGCATCACGGGAGTGGGAGTGGAGAGGATGTTTGGACCTGGCCCTCTGGTCTGATCTGTGTCAGAGCCTGGAAAGGAGTGGGGAGCGGCAGGAGAAACAGAGACAAGGCCAGGTCTTTCACCCAGGTGTGCCAGCTCTTGTTACGCAGCAACGGGTGTGAGCAGGTGGGGGAGGGGAAGAGGCACCCGATCAAAAGTAAGTCGCCCTCAAGATCTAGGGAACCTCGATTCCAGTCCAAGCTCCATCTGGTATAGGGACAAGTCGTTGCTCGCCGTTTGTCCACCTGTAGAGTATGTACACAGATCCCCACTTAGCAGGGTTATGGTGGGAGAAAGTGAGTTCATAGTTTGTGCATTCGGGGCTGCACACTGGAATGCCCTGAGGATCCTTAGGACCAGCAGCACCTGTCCCCCCCTGCACCCACTGGTGAGCACATGTTTTCCTAGCACCTTTAGTACAGTAGCGAGAAGCCACAGCTGCTTACTAACCCAGGGGGTCTGAGCAAGAAACTGGCCTCTCCAGGCCCTGGTTTCCTCATCTTTAAAACTGGAATAACAGCAAAGATTGTTAGGAGGCTTAAGTAGGCTAATAAGTGAAAGCAGAGCAGTGTACCCTGCACATACTGTTCCATCAGTCATAATTGCTGTTAAACTATTATGTTATGCACTTGTTAAATGGCTTTCCTGGGGTCCAAGTGTAAAGGAGGCTTTTCTTAGTCATGGTGGTCCCTCGCTCATTGGCATGATGCTGATATTCTGTGTAACATTTCAGAAGCCCATTTGCTAATGTTGCATGAATTTAAGAGTTCCTCACCCCAACCTCTGCCCACTCTGTAGACAGGATTCTAAGGAACTTCCAGTTTCGCAGTCTTTGAGGCCAGGCAGAAGGCGCAAGGAGCAGGGACTTGACCATAGTTCTGGAGCTGAGACTGGAATCCAGGGCTTCTGATCCCAGCCCCCACCACAGGCAGGGGGTGGCTGCCCTGCTGACCCTGCCAGACAGAGCTCCCATTCTCTGTCTAGAGCAGAGGAAGGGGAGGAGATGAAGGCTGCCTGGCCCTTGTTGTTTACTAACACTGCCTGAGCATTTCCCCGGGCGCCTCCCCAGGGAGGATGGGCTGGGGGCTTCTCTCTGGGGAGCTGCTCTGGAACCACCAATGAGGCTCCTGTGTCCTAACTCCTCCGACAGGTCCCACCTGATTCCACTCTGGAAAGCCCTTTCGAAGAAATGGCCCTGGTGAGGGGTGGCTGGCTGTGGAGACAGAGTGAGTGACCATGGGCCCTGCCTTTGTCTATCCTGTACCTTACTTACCCTGGGACAGGGGTGTGGGAACTGTGTGTTAGGCCAGCAACAGTGAATACTCACCCAGGAAATCAGAACCCTCTACGTTCTCCTTTGTGCTTTTCCCTCTGCCTGATGTCTTTCCCCTTCCCAAGTGCTCAGCAAGAGTCCACTTAACTCCTCAAGATCAAGTCCAGGGTCCCTGCTTGGATGAGTCTCCTCCAGCTTTTCCTTATTCCTCACCCCGCCCCTAGCTGGGTCAGAGGCTCCCACTTCAGCACCCACAATGATCTGTTATATAACTGTTATTACCTGTGGGTCTCCTTACTCCTTTGTTCAATACTGACCCTGTGTTGTGAGCTTCCAGGGCAGGGTCTGGATTCAACTCTGTATGTACCCATAGCACCCTAACCCAGGGCTAGACACAAGACAAGGCCCCAGAACAAAAGGAAAAATCCCTCTGCTTGAGAATCCATAAAGCTCTAAAAAGCCATATTAATACCTTTCCCTTTTCCTGTTAGGATTCCAGTTGCAAAACATCTGAAGCTATAGCAGTCTGAGGCTCCCGAGGTCATAATCTGAACAAGAGCTAACACAGCCCCTGCTGGGTTTCAGGACCTGTGTGGGGAGTTAAAACCCCAATCAGGTGGAGGTGGCAGAATGACAAAAACAACTCACAAAAGCCGAGATGAGATGGGGGCTCAGAGTAGAGAGAAGTCTTTGACCTTGACAGGACCTTGGGCTTGGCCTTAGGAATTCCTAGGCAATGAGTTTGATCACTCATTCACTGTTTGACACATTTATTGAGCCTCCACTACATATCAGGCTAGTGGGAGGCAGAAAGTAAAACAAAAAAAAGTCCTGCCCTCATTTCAGGAGGTAGGTAGACTAGGAAGAGGTTAAACACTGAGCACCAGCCTGCTTTGTGGTCTGGAATATCCTACAGGCTCCATCCTCCGCCGCTGGAAGCGGAACTGGTTTGCGCTATGGCTGGACGGCACTCTGGGCTACTACCACGATGAGACGGCACAGGACGAGGAAGACCGCGTACTCATCCACTTCAATGTCCGTGACATAAAGGTTGGCCAAGAGTGTCATGGTAAGCAGAAGCCCTGCTTCTGTGCCCCTGGGACCACAGGCAGGGCTCTCCCACTGTGTCTGAGAATAGCTGCAAATGGAAGGCTCTTGAAACTTTCCAGGAGCTTTACAGACCCTGCTTCTGGGCCTTTGTGAACTCTAATTTAGTCAGGTCTGAAGTGAGGAACATGTCCTTTGTTGAGTTTCTCCTCTGTACTATGTTGCAGAGGATGAAGTCAGATGCACTGGCATTAGGAACTAAATGAATGTAAAATGAAGAGGCCAAACAATGTGACTGTCTCAGAGTCACAGAGCGTATGTACCTCCCAGTTCTTCAAGGTGCAACCCACAATTATAACAAGGTAACTGAGAGATGTGCCTAAGAAGCCGGTAATGCAAAGAGTTGAGGAGAGAAAGAGTGGAGCAGAATCCCAAGAAAGTGTATACAGTCAGAGAAAGCAACAACCAGTAAACAGAAGTCAGCTCTTGCTCTTATTCCTGATTACTAGCAGGACCTGGGGCCTGTGGGAAGCTCATATATGTGTATCTGCTTCCAGATGTGCAGCCCCCAGAGGGCCGGAGCCGTGACGGGCTGTTGACTGTGAACCTAAGGGAGGGCTCCAAACTGCATCTCTGCGCAGAGACCCGGGATGATGCTGTGTGAGTGACTCTCAGGAAAGGATAGATAGGCTCTCAGGAAATGCACCCAGAAGCCCCCTCCTCATCGGGTTCTCTAGGTCTCTGGAATAGGGGATAAAGACCTGTCAGCAAGACTGTGTCCTGGAGGCTGGGTGGAGGAGATTTGAATGGGTCCTGGAGATTGGTGTGGGCTGTGCTGAGCTTAGTGTGTGGAGGTGAAGGGTGTCCAGGGCCTACAAGTGTATGGGGTCGGAAGAGGTTAGTGACAACAAGTGAACAAGGCTGGTCGGATTGAAGAATCCGGCAGCCTCACCTGGGTGCTGTGGAGGTGCAGCCAACTGTGTCCTTAAAGGACCCTACCTCCTGCTCCCTGAGCAGATGCTCTGCTAGAGCAGCTCGGATCTGCAAGGGAGGCTTGCCTATGAAGGCAGCCTCCTGGGCCCCTATCAGGGCAAACCCACACCCGGCTCTGGGGCAGGTGCCATCTGCTTCCTCACATTCCTTCCCTTCCTACTCTTGACTGAGAAGGAGTCAAGCCTTTGTACTAGAAGATGGTGAAAGAGATGGGTGTGCAGGAGTCGGGGGAAGCTGAGCTCTAGGCAGACAGCACAGAGCAGCCTTGTCCACCCCAGCCAGCTGCCATGGCAACCAACAAAGGCCCGATTGTCCATTGTCCACTGGGGCTCTGGGGTCAGAGCTTTGGGGAACTGTGCTCGTAGGATTGTGATGGGACGCTGCCCAGGCATGTTAGACTGGGAAGGCCCCTCCAAGACCCCCCAAGTCCAACTGTCCTCTGTGTGGATGGAGCAACTAGAGCTTCCTAAAAGGAAAAGACTCTAGAGTGAATTAGTCTGACCCAGGCTGCATCCTCGTGACAGGCAGGGAGGGGTTTGCTTTCGTCTGCCTAAGAGAATCAGAAGGATCTTCCCCTTCATAAAATCTGCTTTAAGGCGGAAAACCGAGAATATGAGAGCCCCAAACTCCCTTCCCCCAAACTCTTTCCTCATGGTGTGATGGGGTTTGTTTTGCAGAGCATGGAAGACGGCGCTGCTGGAGGCAAATGCCACCCCGGTGAGCCCCATTCTTCTTTCCTCCCAGCTCCATGTGCCATGGAATCATGGATGACTCAGACTCGGTCTCCACCTGCTAGGGGCTCTTGAGTTAGTGAGCACAGACTTCTATAGACTTAGATACCCCGAGTCCATGTGGAAAAATGGAGAGGACAGCCAGCTGAGACTCTTAAGAGCTAGCTGAATGCAAAATAAAGGAGAGAAAGAGAAGCTTCCCTGAAGACTTGAAGGGGGTGACATGGAAGTGAGGGAAAAGAACTTTTATCGAGCAACTATTATGTGCCAGTCAGGATAAAGGTATAATTCTAGAACACCTAGATCATTCCCTCTCTGCAAATAATAAGGCTGAGATCCCCATAACAAATACTTAGCGGGTTGGGGAGATAGCTCAGTAGAATAAGTGCTTGCCTGGCAAGCACAAGGTCCTGAGTTCAATCCTCAGTACCAGGGGTGGGGTGGGAGGGATACTTAGCAAGTTTCTACTATGTGCCAGCCTTTGTGTCAAGGTCCAGGCATCAGAAATAAACCGAGGGGATATGGGCTCTTGCCCCTCTGGATTCAGTCCAGTGAGAAACTAGATGTGACACAACTAATTAGTGATTCCATCTCTCAACAGTGTCCTTCCTGTCCAGGTGGAGCTCAGTTTGAGACTCGAAGCACAAACAGAAACTGGATAAAGGGTGTAGGGTTCTGCCAGCAAAGGGATCAGCATGTGCAAAGGCCCTGAGAGAGATTAAGGTGTTGGCAGGTTGAGGAGCAGAAGGAATAGGAGGTGGCTGGAGCTCAGGGAGAGTCGATGAGGAAGAGAGGTTGCCAGGGTTAGCCTTGGGGGGTTGGTTAAACATGTTGGTTTCTTCTGAGAGCCCCAGGAAGGCTTTGAAAGTTTAAGCAAAGCATGATCAGATTGGATCAGATCAAGTTTGCAGTTTTAAAAAGATAGGCTTGTCTGGGGAGATAGCTCAGTGGAATAAGTGCTTTCCTGGCAAGTGCAAGGGCCTGAGTTCAAATCCCTGGTTCCGCAAAAAATAAATAAATAAATAAATAAATAAAAACATGGGCTAGTAGGTAAGAGATGAAGAGTGGGTGCCCTGGGACCGGTTAGGAGGCTGGGACAGTATCTCTGGTGCAGGCTGGAGGTCTGGGCTAAGGCGTTGCTAGCAGAGATAAGCTGAGGACTGGAGGAGCCTAGGAGGCCTAGTGTGGCCTCCACCCACACCTGCCGGTCCCAGAACTTATAGCTGCTCCTCCTGTCTCCCACAGTGGCGTCTCCTCTCAGCTAGAGAGCAAGTCCACTGGGATGCAACAGAGGAGCTGGGGCCGCACTTAGAAACTCCCTTGGGCCTCCACTGCTGAGGGCACCTCCTTACGTCATTTCATCCTCCGGCCACCCTGACAGGGGGTGTCTGGGAGTTGGCATTATTAAGCCTATTTGGTAGCGAAGAAGCTGAGGCTCAGAGAAGGGACTTGTCCTAAGTCTGAGTGCTCAGCCAGTGGGAAAGCCTGAATTGGAGGCTGGGTTGGTGAGGCTCTGTGAGGAGGTGGGGGAGGTGTGAGGCCCCACAGCTGGCCTGGCCAGAGTGTTTAGCATGGAGGGAATAACACAGTGGATATGACCTCTGGGGTCATCTGCCCAGGGCCTCAGAGTCCAGCTGGAGGAACTGGACTTTTCCTGAAGGTAGTGAGAGACAGTGGGAGGGCTGTTTGGAGCTTCTAGGTAGAGAGTAGTGAGAAGGCTGGAACAGGTGTCACCAGAGGGAAGAGTTTCCAGGTGGGCTGCCTGAGCTGTGAACTCTAGACCACCCTTGGGTAGGGCTGATGGGTTCCATGAAGAGAGGCAGAAGGAAGGAGGTGAGAGCTGACCGTTCTGTATCTGTGACTCTATGAAGCTGTCTCATCCCTCTTCTGTCTACCTTCCTGCCGTACTTAGATCACTACTCTACCCTACCTTCTTGTGCTCCACACACATGTGCACTCCTGGAGCCCAAGGCTTATGAGGCACGCTGTGCCACTTGTCTTTGTGCCCTTATCTGCCTGCGTCTGTGCCCACCTCTGTGTTGGTAAACTTCTGCCTGTGCCTGTGTAGGAGTAACCTGTGCTATGTCCCTCTGTGAGCTATAGCTTCAGGCTCCATTGTGGGTAGAAGTCCTTGATCCCTGGCAGTACCAGGGAACATGGAGCCCAGGGGCAAGGCTGGGGTGTTGGTGATGGAAGTGGCCAGGATGATGAGAGGGCAGATCAGGTCTATCCTGTTCTCCCTGCAGCCTGGAAGACTAGCTGTATGAAACAAGTGGAGTAGGTTGGAAAGAGGCTGCTGGCCAGGCTTCTGGAGTAGCTCTGGCAGCCACCAATCCTCTCTTGCCTCCCGCCTTGCCATGTGCTGAAGAAGAGCCTCACCCCTACCCCCTCCACCCCTGCCCCAGCCCAGCAGCCAGGCAAGAGCTCAAGTCTCTCTGGGTGTAAAGGGTCTGACACGTCCCTCCCTCCCCCCTCTTGGGTTTCTGCGGCTTGAGCAGGCCCCAGCTGGAGCCACCGCCCCACCCAGGAACCGCCGGGTTTGCGTGACCCGCTCATGGAGCCCCTGTAAAGTTGAGAGGCGGATCTGGGTAAGTGCTGGCTCATCTCTCCTGCCTCCTTTCTGGCCACTAGGATGAGCATCCAAAACACAGTTGCCTCCTTTCTCTGCTCGCAAACATGCGGTGGCTCTTTGGCTCTGACGGGATGCCAAGCGCAGCGTGGCTTTCAAGGCCTGTGGAATCTGCTGATCTCACCTGCCACATCCCCTCATGCCTGTGCCAAGACACTGCTGCTCCCCAGGCCCTGCTGCTCCCCAGGCCCTGCC
The DNA here is from genome assembly GCA_004027165.1 of Ctenomys sociabilis. Taxonomy (NCBI): domain Eukaryota; kingdom Metazoa; phylum Chordata; class Mammalia; order Rodentia; family Ctenomyidae; genus Ctenomys; species Ctenomys sociabilis. The sequence continues at coordinate 8,599 of PVKA01042896.1, read as the reverse complement.
GCTCCACTCTCCCCTTCCAGCCTCTGCACATGCGCGGGCTGTTCTCAAGGCTTCATTCACCTCTTGACTTCTTGAAGGCCCAACCCACCACCTCCAAAGTGAGGACTTCCCAGACCTTCAGGCAGTGTCACTCCCTCCCACAGCAGATACCACTGTTACTTACTGCTGTCTTTATTTGCTGGTTTATTCCCATGTGTTTGGCCTCTCCTGAGACCTTTAACTTCCTCCAAGGCAAAGACCAGCTTTTAAGTAGCTGAGGCACTATGGAGCCTGGCATGGGGGTAGATAGAGTAAAAAGCCGTGCTCAATGATGGGACAGTCTACTCTGTCCTCCTCCTCCTAGCACACAGGCATGTGGCACAAATAGGTCTCAGACAGTTTTTACTGAATGAGGGAGGAGAAGAGGAAAAGATAGGAAGGAGGGAGGGAAAATGTCTTTGTGACACTGCTCTGACTAACTGTAATTTAGTCTAGTTCTTTCTCGCCCCAACCTGAATTTTTCTCCAAAGCAGGACTTGGGCCTGAATCCTTTCTCTGTCCCCAGTGCTGAGCAGTGGCTGGCATGGGGCCTCAACTAGGACACTTGTGGTCTTAGAGTCACCTTGAACTCTACTGTGCTCAGTGGTGCTGTGTTAGAATTGCTTAGGACTAAAACAACAACTGTTCACGTCCTGCCTCTTGATGCCCAGATTTCATAGATCTGAGGTGTGGCCTAGGAGAGCAAGTAGCTTTAAAAATTGTTCCTGGTGGTTCTAGCATGCAAAGCCACTGAACCCGGAAGCACTTGGCCCACCTCGATACAGAGACGTGATTTTGCTGGATTCTCCCGTTACCTTGGGCAAGAGTAGTGTGGGAAAAGCTTTGCAAGTGAGGAGGCTGAAGCTCCAAGAGGTCACTTGACTTGGTATCTGTCAGTGAGTTCATCAGAGACAAGTGTAGGACTTCCAGTCATCGCTCTGAGGCTTCCTGCGCACCTCAACCTAGAATACAAGTTTGTTCAAAGTGCTGATGTCAAAATGCAGGACTTAAGAGACTGAGGTTTATCTGAAGTGGGTTATTTACACACAACCCCCATGGTTCTGTCCATGAGGTCTCTTGGGGTGACCCTGCTAGTTGCCAGGAGACCTGCATGAGTTTACTTCTGGGCCTCCCAGACTGGAGGCTAGAAACAGATGTCTCAGGGGCAATGAGGTGGTGTTTTCCACCCTCGGCCACTGGCTCCCTGCAACTACAGCACAAGTAGAGGCTTTGGACTTAGATTCCAAAACATCAGTGGATAGGAGTGCTTCACCCTTCTAACCCTTTCTGTGTTTGGAGCCCCAATCTGACCACACCAGCAAGCCTACTTGTCTCAGTTTCCTACATTGCCCCGGGACTGTTTTCAATCCATAACTTGGATCTCATTCAACTCAGAGTGGGGCAACTTTAGTTTCAGTTTAGCCCTATAGTTGAGTCACTATAGCTAAATCCAGTAAACATTTCCTAGGCCCCTGGCATATTCCAGTTGAGTCTGATTGAGCTTGGAGGGGTCTCCATGTGTGCCAGGAGAAAACTCACAGGGAAACAAACAACATTATCATTGATCATAGTGTGAGGGAGGGTGGTGTAAGGGCTGTGGGTATCCAGATGGATGCCAGAGCCTGGGCTTGAGGAGAGCTGTACCTGAGCTGATTCTGAAAGACAAATTAGATAATTGAATAAGGGCAGGTAAGGAGGGGTCACTGTCGAAGGGAAATGGCTTGGAGACGAAGTCATGAGGTGTGCTTGAAGAACTCTCCTTTATAGCTGGATTTCTCAGGAGAAATGCCACAGCACGTCAGTGTCCTTTACCACAACCATTCCTCAGCCTTCTGTGGTCTGGCTTCTTCCCTCCTATGCATTTTTTTTTTTTTTTTGAAAAGTATTTTTTCAAAAGCTAGATTGCTAAAACCACTGACTTATTCTTTTTGACACTGGCCAAAAGGATGGACAGAGGAGCACATTCAGAAAATAAAGCAATGAGACCTGGTGGCTAATGGGACATGAAAGGCAAGCATGCAATGACAGAGGTGCCAGCCTGACTTCTTGGTTCTAATGTGTAGCAGTAGCATTTACAGAGAGAAGCACTGACAGGAAAAGAACACATCAAGGAGACAGGGAGATGTAATCACTTTGAGGTAGTAGAGGTTAAGACAGCCTGGGCTTCTGATGGCAGTTGAACTATGCTCAGGTGTAAAGCCCCATGAGTGACAGATATTAAAAGGAGGCTAAAAGAAAGGATCTGGAAGAGAAGATTTTGCCACTTCTCTAGATCTGCCACATGAGTAAAATGAGGGATTTATTTTTTGATTGTTTTTTTAAATGAGGGATTTAGAATGAGTGTTTCTGTTTGAATCAGAATATATTTATTGGTTCCTGCCATGCAGTAGGCCCTGTTAATGGCACAGATTAATGGGTTATTGCCCAAAGGTAGTTCACACTAGGGGGTAGGTAGGGAGAGATAATAAAAAAGATAATAAGGCACAAAGTAGTCCATAAAGAATTCAGGAAGTCCAGGTGTGGTGGTGCACACCTATAAGCCCAGCACCAGGGAGGCTGAGGCAGGAGGATCTCCAAAAGTTCAAGGCCAGCCTGAACTACATAGGAAGAGCTATCTTAACACAAAAAAAAGTTGGGGCTGAGGAGATGGCTCAGTGGAATAAGCACTTCCCTGGCAAGTGCAAGGGCCTAAGTTCAATCCCCAGTTCCTCAAAAATAAATAAATAAATAAAAACAGGTAGGATTCCTAGAGTAGGTGACTTTTGACCTAAGATTTGAACTGCTAGTAGAAATCCAGTTGGGGATCAAGGTAACTATGAAGTAAGTTGCAGAGAAAGTACTGACCATTTTTTGCTCAGTCCCAGCTCTGGTACTGTGAGAATAATGGCTGGAGGTTACACATAGGGATGCCTCCCTCCAGACTCGGTACACAGTAGATGCTCGATAATAGTTTAGTTACACTTGAGTTTAGTTAGTAGTGTTCCTTCCCATTCCCCATCCCTTTTCCCCTTCTGTCCTCAACCTTTTACTTCCTTGCTGGGGCTTGGTTTAGACCCTCCTTGGTCTAGGAGAATGATCAGCCTAGTTTCTCTAAATCAGATCATTGTACAGTTGCTAGCAAATACTTGACTACCCATAAAGAAAGAGGCTGGGGAGATAGTTCAGTGGCATAAATGCCTGCCAGGCAAATGCAAGGTCTTGAGTTCAATTCCTGGTACCCTCCCGAAAAAAAAAAAAAAAAAAAAAAAGAAGAGAAATTGGGAGCCATAGAAAAGTTTTTCAGGCAGACCATGGCAGCAAAATGGGCATGACTTGGGAACCAAATGAGAACAGAACCTTTATTATTATTATTATTATTATTATTATTATTATTATTAATTTCTTATTTGCAGTACAGGGGGATCAAACTCAGGACCTTGCGCTTGTGAGGCAGGTGCTTATGCCCCTGAGCTATATCTCCCAGGCCCCAAAAGCAGAAAATTTAATTGGACCTTGTGAGAGTCAGGTCCTTTCTCCTGGGGACCCATTTCTGAACTCTAAAAGGAGGCTCTCTGGGGTAGGGGTTAAGGGAGGGAGGCAGCGAGTGAGGGGCCAAACCCAGGCCAGGGAGTTCCAGGGCAGCTGACCAGGTTGGGTTCTCCAGGTGCGCGTCTACAGCCCATACCAGGACTACTATGAAGTGGTGCCCCCCAATGCCCACGAGGCCACATATGTCCGCAGCTACTACGGGCCGCCCTATGCAGGTAAGCCCCTGCGCAGCGCGAGGCCTGCCTAGATCCAGCATCGGGACCTGATGCTGAGCCGATAGCGACCCCTGGTGGTTAATGCAGGGCCGGCAACCTTTCTCTCCAAAGTCTGGGCTGTGTTCAGGTGCAGCACCCTGCTGCTTAAGAGATCCTGTAGTTGCCCTGCCGCTCAGCCCTGGCCCCACAGTCCCAGCACGTTTGAGGCAAATGCAAAGCCTGGAAGCCGCGGGAACAGAACCCTCAGCACGTCAAGGGCTCGGTGTTCCCAGCTGGGAAGCAGGAGAATGAGCTCCATGCCTTAAAGTTGACTTGGGCTGGAGTCGTGCTCTTCCGGCGACTTATACACGAGCTGATTCCTTCCCGTGAAATCCGGTTCTCTGGCTATCCGCAGGTCCCGGCGTGACACACGTGGTGGTGCGAGAGGACCCCTGCTACAGCTCGGGCGCCCCGCTGGCCATGGGCATGCTGGCTGGGGCAGCCACGGGCGCTGCGCTGGGCTCGCTCATGTGGTCGCCCTGCTGGTTCTGAACCTTGGGACTCCGGGCTCTGGACTCTGCGCTTCCCGCTACCCTCCCTTACCTCCTGGTCCCCGCACCCCACACCCACTCCCACCTGACCCCGTCCTCTCCGTGAGCCTCTGCCGGGCCTGTACCATCTCTCCTTTTCTCCTACTCGCCTCTCCCAAGCCCAGAAGAAGCTATCATCTCAGGCGTGAACATGGCTAGAAATGCCCACATCCACACTCCCCAGAAATCCCTTGTAGACACAGATGCATGTATTTCCTCCAAACGCACCAGGAGACAGCAAACAACTTCATTTGGCTTCAAATTCCCCAGGCTCTGGTGTGACAACGTGAATAGGGGCCCCAGCTCTCTCCCGGGAATGCACCAGGCCCAGTGAGGGGAATGGGAGTAAACAAACACTTAGGTTACCTGTCCTTTCACAAGGCAGGGGAAGGAAGCTGCAGGTAGGCAGGAGTGCTGCTGCTGGCACATCCAAAGAATTAAAGGGGAGGTCATGGGGTGGGAGGGTGGTCATGGTGAGCTGCAGGCTAGGAAGCTTGCCAAGTAAAGGGGTGATGGGAGTTTTTCATACAAGTTTCATCACTGTACCTATAATGAGTGTTTTTCCTGATTTGTTAGTACTGACCCAGAACACTCAGTCTAGTTCATTCTTCCTAGTAGCAGATTCCTAGGCCCCTGTCCCCCATGACAACAACCGAATTTAACCTGAGGACTTCTGGGGGGAGGGGGGACAGGTAGGCTCCAGCCTTAGCAAGTTGCCTCCATCAGGAAATGCCTTTCTGATCCCTAGAGCTGTCTGTTGCTGTGACTTTCACCATTTCCTGCTTTGTGTCTACCTTAATTCTGGGCAGATGGCAGTGTTTCCCTCTAGGACCTGATCTAATTGTGTACCAGCCTGGGAAGTATCCTCTGCCATGTGCCTCCTGCAAACTCGCCCCTAGTCCTGTCCTAGTCGCCAGCAGAAATGCTAACACACTTGCCCAGGACCTGGTGTCATCCACTAAAATTCCTTAGTTGACCAGGGCTCTATTGGCTCAGCTGCAGAGATTAATAAAGATGTGGTTGCCTCTAGAACTGGCTGTGGCTTGTTTTGTTCCCCTAGGACACCCTGCTTTCCCAAGACACCTCTGTGACCCAGCATTTACTACAGCCTTGTCTGAAAGGTATGGATGCTGAGGTCAGGCAGCACTCTTGTTACCTGAGAAATTTGGGGCAAGTTGCTCTCTGGACCTTGCTTTCCCTGCTCACTGGGTGGGGGTTTGAAGCTGGTTACCCTGAGGGTCACAAGGAGAGGCTGTGGGGTCTCTGTTGTCTAAGCTGATGGATAATGCAAAGCAGATCCACCTGTTTCTGAGAGGCCAGTGGCACTGGGATCTTTCTCATTGAGTGTGGCTTTTTTTTTTTTTTTTGTATTTGGTACAGGGTCTCATTATGCAGCTCAGATTCATAATGACCCTCATGTTTTCATTCTCCTCAGCGTGAGATTACAGGCATGTGCCACCACATCCTGACTCAGTGAGTTTCCACCCTAGAGTTGAATGAATGAATTATTTTTGTAGAGAGACCAGGGGCAGGAAACAGCCTGCCTCAGGGCTTTTGAAGTTGTAAGGCACAGAAATTCCCTGCTCAAACTGATTTAAGCCAAGAGAAAACACTGGGATGCACAACTGCTTCCAACTGAATTGGGGAAGCTTCTGGGTCAGGAAGTGGAGATTATTTAAGCCTTAAAGGATGAATAGAGCTTTGGCCATCTGAGAATACAGGGAGGGCAGAGGCTTTCTGTGTAGCAAGATCGAATGGAAGAACCAGCACAAGCAAAGGCCTTATATCCACAAATACCATGAATTTTTAGTATCAGTCTCTCGCCAGCTGCATGCCGAGGAGGGGTGGTGGGTGGTTGGGGTATAGGTGAGACTGGCTTCTGGGGGCCCCACAGGTCAGGCTCATGAATATATGGCAACCTGGGAAGCAGCAATGGCATAGGCAAAAGATAGGCATAAGACCTCTTGAGATGCACAAAGTCTGTGAGTGTTTGCTGTCAAAGGTCACACACTGCATGTGTGCACAGACGCAGCCATGCTTTGCCACCTCAGCATACTCCTGAAGGGTGCCTCTGAGACAAGCTCTGGAACATGCCTGCTCTGCAGCCTGCACTCCAGGGCACAGATCGAAGACTTTTTCAGGGTCTATTTAGTATGTAGAAAGAGCCCAATCCAGCCAGATTCCTTCTCATGAACATGGACCAAACAGATGCCAGGGAGCTGCCAGGCAAGGTGTTTGAGTTTGCTGGGCAGAACTGGCAGCATCCCCATGCACTGCTCAGGCCTACCCTGCATTATCTATCACCTAAGTTTCTACCATAACCACAAGGCTACATGTTACCACCCTTATCTTAGCTACAGAGAAACAGATATAGGAAGTGAATTGTCCAAAGGCATGCTTTTAAAAATAGAGGAAACAAGGGCCAGTCAAATAGCTCAGCAGATTAAAGTACCTGCAAGCAGGTGCAGGGGCCAGGGCCTGCCATGCTGGCCCTGCCCCTAGAGCATGCTGAGATGGCAATTGAGACTGGATGTTTGGGCTGTACACCTGCAATCCTACCTCTTGGGAGGCTGTAAACAGGAGGATCACTGTGAGTCTGATCTAGTAGTAAGACCCTGAACACCTTGTAGACCTTTCCCTAAAATACAAAAAAAAAAAAAAAAAAAAAAAAAAAAAAAAAAAAAAAAAAAAAAAAAAAAAAAAAAAAAAAAAAAAAAAAAAAAGAGGAAACAAAAAACTAACACTAAAATCTCACACCTAAATCCAGCAATGTTAATAAACAATTAGGAGTATATAGAATGAAAGCACAGATTAAGACCAATTGTCAGGATGAATAAACAAGAAGGGCCCAGCAGTATACTGCTTACATATAGTACCTGAACATACAGAAACAATAAAAAGTTGAAAGCAGAAGTTTGCATGGCACATACCTTTGTTCCCAGCTACTTGGGAGTCTGAGCTGGGAAGATTTCTTGAGTTTGCAGCCAGCATAGACAATATAGGGAGACCCGTCTCCTAAAACCTCAAAAAGCAAGAAGAAAAAGAAAGTAGAAGGATGGGAGAAGGTATATACTATGTCAACAGTAAGTATAAGAAACCTACAGCCAGGCATGATGTTGCATGTCTGTAGCCCCAGAACTCAGGAGAGAGTAAGGCAGGAGGATCACTGTGAGTTCAAGGCCAGCCTAGGCTACACAGTGAATTCACAGTCAGCCTGAACCACTATCTAAAAAAAAAAAAAAAAAAAAAAAAGATACAGTAGCTATTTTAGTATTAAACAATATAGAATTCAAGTTTAAATTTTCTAGACATAAACAAGGACATTTAAAAAAGTGTTGTTCAAGGACCAAGGTTTGATACCCTGTCCCACGTGCTGTGCTGCCCACCCCCTCTGGGGCCGGTTGTGCACTGAGCCAGGGACCCAGTCTGGGCTGGGTGGCACAGGCCTGTAATCCCAGCACTGAGGAGGCTGAAAACAGGAGGATCACTAAGAGTCCAAGCTGTGTAGTGAGACCCTGGACCAAATACATAAAAACGGAAATAAATAAATAAAAAGTAAGTGTTCAGCCAGATATGGGAGGTATTTGCCTGTAATCCCAGCACTCAAAAGGCTGAAGCAGGAGAATAGCTTTGAGTTTGAGACAAGCCTAGCCTATGTGGTGAAATTTTGTCTTAAAATAAATAAATAAATGGTCAATATACCAGAAATACTAAAGTAGCATTAAGGGAGAAAGACTTTTGTTTGTAGTACAGAGGAAGAAGATCTGGTGTTTACTACTGAGCTAAGTCCTCAACCCTTCTTTCAAATTTTATTTTGAGACAAGGTGTCACTAAGTTGCCCAGTCATTTTCTTAAACTTGCAATCTTCCTTCCTCAGTCTCCTGGGTATTTGGTATTTCAGGTATTCTCTGCATATCTGGCTAAAAGATAAGTTTTAGGGTACAAGTTTTTGTTGTTGTTGTTGTTGTTGTTGTTTTGGTGGTACCAGGGATCAAACTCAGGACCTGTGCTTGCCAGGTAAGTGCTTACTCCACTGAGCTATTTCCCCAGCCCTAAAAGATAAAGTTTATAGTTATAAACTAAACATTAAAAAGAAAGTAGACAGGGGCCAGGGAGATGGCTCAGTAGAATAAGTGCTTGCCTGGCAAGCACAAGGGTCTGAGTTCAATCCCTGGTTCTGCAAAAGAAAAAAGAAAGAAGATATGTAATCCCAGCTACTCAGGATGTTGAGGTAAGGAAGAGGGTTGCAAGTTCAGGCCCAGCATCTTG
>PVKA01042895.1:0-17108 GCA_004027165.1 Ctenomys sociabilis | reverse complement strand
GTGCAAAGCTGAGAGACGATTTTGAAGTGGATTCCTGGCAATGGGGCTTTTATAACAATAAATTATTTAAACACAAGATATCTCACTCACAGTTTGCGCTAGTCTGTGGGACAGAGCTGCAGCTTCCTGCATGTGCTTCTCCTGTAGGCGTTAGGCCCAGGCAGCTGTGCTTTGACTTGGGACCTGACCTTTATTCACCCCTGTCCGTGATGTCCCTGACTGTGGGCCTTAAAAGTCCCTTTCTCCTTGAAGTTTCTGAATTTCCTAGGCAGGGATATATCACACTCAAGCTGCCATCATGCTCCTCTCAGAAGCTGAAATTATTTTCTTGGACGTTTAAAAGAAGTATTACATATTCACTCTAGTTTCTGTTTTCATTTTACATTTTCCTTCTGTTCTGTTTCTAGAACTGCTACTGTTTAGCACACTTCCGGTGTGGCTCTGTCATTCCTTATCTTTTTTTTCTCCTCTATCCATTATCTCCTTGTTGTTGATATAATTGTTCTACTGAGCACAGGGCCTTACACTGACCAACATCCCCATGCTTTTTAAAATCTTATTTCAGATAGGGCATCCCTAAGCTCCCCAGGCTGCAACATCCTCCCAGCCCAGCTTCCTGAGCAGATGTGATGGCAGGTATGAATGACCCAGTCTTCTTGCCTACACCTGGCTCTCGTGGTCCTTTCTCTCTACTCCCTAGGAAACTCCTGACTGAGGTAGTAGCTCTAACCCTAACACCAACCAAGATCCCTTGACATGCCAGGGTCCACACCAGGCCTTGCCCTGACTGGGAGACTTACTGGTGGTCAGATTGCTCTCTGCTTACACAAGCATCCAGCTCTCCATGCAGGGGAAATATCCTGCCTCAGGAACAGGCCTCAACTCATGACAGATGGGCTTTCTTCATTCAGCATATTTCCTGGAAGATACATTCAAGCTGTCAGCTGTGTGGGTGCCTCTTCCCTTCTAGTTCGAGGTACTGCAGTGTGTTTGCCTGCTCCCCTGCTGAAGGATCCCAAACACTGCTGCCAGTTTGGGGCTCTGGTGAATACAGATGCTATGGTCAATCGCAAGCAAGCAGGTGTGCACATGGGTTCCCAAATGCCCACAAGTGCCATTGCTGGGTATGTGCTTATGTATGGGACTGGGTTCTGGAAGAATCACTAATGCTACACTGCAGGGGTTTGGATTTTCCCTAATTCCAATGGAAAATGTCCAGTACTAGGATTCAACAGAAGTGCTGTGGTGTGAGAGATAATAATGTCACATAGAGACTCAGAGGCACATGCAGACTGTGACCTGTCACTGTCATCAAAGAGTGAGAGCAAGGAAGAAGTCAATGAGGGAAATTGGAAATTTAACTATGTGGCGCTCTTCTTGAAAGAAGAGTGACTATCTTCATTTTGACTGAGCCTGACCCTACTTCCTCATATTGTTATGTAGAGAGCTGGCTAGGACTTCTGTTTATCCTTCAGTGGGCCTTAAGCAATGTGTACTGGTCTAGCTGAGGTGCTGGTGATAGTCTTTGAAGGTGGCATGCGTGTTTCCCTGGTAAACCTGCTGCTCCTTAACGTGAGCCAGGTGGAGACAGGATGGTAGAGCTAATGCTCCACGCTGCCAGCTGGGATGAGCTTCGAGATAGACTATGAAAGACAACATCAAAGCTGAAACCCTAGATTTCCCAAAACATTAAATACTATACAATGCAGATTACTCTCTCTGCATATCCTCTCTGCATATGGCAGAGGTAAATGTAGGCCACCCACCTAGCTCAGCTCACAGTAGTCACCCACTTCCCACAATTCTCAGTCAATCCTTCTGAAGCTTCTCCTCCACTGAATAATAAAGAGAGGCCCTGAGTTGCTCTCTTGTTTCCAGAAAGCCATCTTCGTGGCTGGACTTAGAGCCCTTTGACTCCCCAGTGATTGAAACTATAATTTAGTGTCTTTATTTTTACCATAGGTTGCATGGAAAGTGGTAGATTGGAATCAACATGATGGGATTCCAATAACATAATTTTGGAATTACAAATATTGGCTTCTTGCACCCAGATGAGGACCTGGAAGTCTCCCCTACATAACTATATCATGTGACAAGCTTCTTGGGGGATCTTACACAGTGTATCAGACACGTCCATGTGGCTGGGATCAAATACCTGACACCCATAATTCTTCCTTTTTTTTTTTTTTTCTGACGGAACTGGGAATTGAACTCAGGCCCTTGCGCTTGTCAGGGAAGTGCTAATTCCACTGAGCCATCTCCCCAGCCCCTACAATTATTAAAGAGTGAGAGATTTAATGTGGATCGTAGTTTAGGGGGTTCAGTCATGGCCAGGTGGTTCTGAGGCAGACAGGGTGTGGTGGACGACCCTGCTCACCTCACGGCCTACAGGAAGCAGAGGCAGAAGGAAGGCTCGAGGGCAGGAATGCACGCTGCCCGCTGTGTGGTCTTCCCTCCTCTTCTGACCAAAGCCCAGTTCCCACCAGCCCAGGGAGCCATGACCCACCCAGAGTGCAGCAGCATTATAATCCAGTCCTTTGCAAAAGCCCCACTTTCAAACACATGAGATTTGAGGGGGAGGGAAGGGCTTTAGATTTAAAGCACAACACATTGTTAATGCTACCACTGAGAAGAGAAACACCTCTGGCCCTCACGAGCTCCCAGGCAAGCAAAGCACAGCCAAAGCCAGTTGTGATTCGGTGTATTCTTAATCAATGTGTGCAAGTAATGTTAAAAATGACTCCTCTAAAGCACAACCACAGCTTAGATCATAGCAGAGAGAACATTTTCCGCTTCATTCTTTCCTGACTGCAGCCTTCATGTACTGCTTTTAATAAAATAAAACACGATGTGCTTCTGTGGATAAATGGTGATTTTCCCCTAATATATTCTAATTCAAACTATTTTCGGAGAGCCTGATTTGAAAATTGCTCCCATCACTATAAAAAGCACATGTATTTTGAGAAATAAAAGATGAGAAACAAGAGGGAAAAGATAGTTTAAGAAAATGTTCCAGTCTGTCTGGTTGCAACTCGAGCCAAGAATCTGATGTCCTGAGAAAACAATTTCCCGCAGCAGCTTTAGAAAGAGAAAAACCCAGACAAAAATAAGCCTCTTGCGAATGGAGCCTGTACAGGAATCCATCAGAAAAATCTAATTTGATAAATATATCATCTCACCCGTACATTTTATTTTGGGTGCCTTAAAGAAAAATTATTACTAAATCTTAGTGAAGAGCTTTATCTCTCTGCCGATTTTTATCCCAACGCTAGAGCTTGTCTATTGAGGTATTTGTTTTGTCTTGGTTGTTTCTTTCCCATGGCTTTTTAAAAAAAGAGCTGTTTTTCCAACTAGACCTTAGAGGTGGCGAGCGAAGCCCCCATTCAACTTATTTCCATTTTGGCTTCCCCAGGAAAACCAAAATGCAATCAAAATAAACAAAGAAAAGAGAAAGGCTATGAGCATGCCCGTGCCCAGTGTGTTTAAGCTGGCACACTTTTTGAGATGTGGTTACATAAAATGACAAGTGACCCCACACTCATACCACGGATCCCTGAATCCTATGAGTGTTTCTCTCCAAGCCTTTTCCTCTGCCTGATCCCAGGTTTTGCTTACTCCACAAGCAATGCACTGTTCTCATTCCAAGAGGGAATTTAATGAGACATCAGGCAATGCCCCCTGTCACAGAGCCACCGAAAATCCTCAGCTCCTTCCCACAAGGATACACATCTCAGATCACCTGGCTTCCTTCTGACACAGAGTAATGATCTGCTCCTTTTCATAGGAGGCCAGGGCTGGAGAGAGTTGGCATAGCACACAGTTGTGTTTTTCAAGTTGGTTTTTGTCTCCGGCAATGCTGAGGGCAGAACCCAGGGCCTTCACACTCATTTACATCCTACTAACTCATGTTTAATTTGCATTGTATTTTGAGACAAGGTCTTATTTAGTCCCTTAGTTGCCCAGGCTGGGCTCAGACTTGCACCTGACCTCCCTCAGCCTCCCAGAGTGCTGCACCGACAGGCGTGTAACCCTGAACTCAATTCACAGTCTTTTAGACAGTTTTCCAATTACGATTTTTTTCAAGATCTTCTGCTATGTAATTACATTTTGTTGTTGTTGTTGTTGTTTGTTTTATTTTTGTTTTTCTGCTTTTTGTTTTTTGCAGAACTGGGGATTGAACTCAGACCCTTGCACTTGCCAGGGAAGCGCTTATTCTACTGAGCCATGTCCCCAACCCTGACATTCATTATTGAAGAACAAAACGGACACACACTGTCAGGGACCAGCAATCTGCCCAAACCTGTTACGGTGTTCAGTGGTAAGGCCCTTCGGTGTCTGTAACTTCCAGTGAAGCAAAGTAGAGAAACTCTATTTCAGAGAGGAGCCTCGCCCAGTGGCACACACCTGCAGTCCTGGCCATCTGGAGGGCTGAGGCAAGAGGGTCTCCGGAGCCCATTAGCTTATAGCCAGCTTGGGCGGTATCCCAAGACTCTATTTCTAAATAAATAAATAAAGCTTGAAAATGGTTGCATATACAAAAGCTTTTAAATCTCTTGGCTACTAAACAAGGGCATAACTTCAAAATCACTCTCATTATTTATTTTTCTACCACTGAGCTCCATCCCAAGCCCTTTAGAAAATTTATTTAGAGACAGAGTTCCAGCGTATCTCCCAGGCTGTTTTGAAACCTTGCTGTCCTCTTGCCTTGGCTTGCAGAGCAGTGGGGAATCATGGATGTGTATCACCATGCCCGGCAAAACCACAGGTGCCCTGAAGCAGATCCCATTTGTTCCCATCCAAGCTGTTGTCTTGGAACACCTGTGTTTAATCCCTAATTCCTTTTTCTGGTCCACTGAGCAGCTTGAGGGGAATTGGGTCTGGTTACCAAGTCCCCTCCTGAGGCAGGCAAGAGCATATAGCCATGGCACCAGAGTGGCAACTGCCACCAGGGCCCAGCAATCATCACCACTGGGATTCGCCTTAAGGTACCCCCTGCACCCTGAGCCTTAAATGGCTCTGCATGCCCCATGGAGGACAGCAGAAAGGACCATGCATGACGTCTGAAGAAAGCCATGAGCAGCAATCATGTCCTTGCCTTGCCTTTTAGACCACCCACCTTAGAAGACTCTGGCTACCATGCTGTGAGGAAAGAAAGCCCCATATACTAGCTGGAGGACACAAAGGAGAGCCTCAGGCCTCAGCTGTGCCTCCTCACACTCCTAGCTACTCACTACCCCCAGAGCAAGAGTTACGAAGGAGTCACTTGGCAATTCCTGACTTGTAAGAATGCTAAGGGCTAAGAACCTGGGGCCTCTATTTTAAGCACAAGATTTGGGAGTGATTTGTTATATAGCTATACTAAGTAAGACACAGACACACACACACACACACACACACACACACACAAATGACACAATAAAGATCTGGATTCTACCAGGAAAAAACTTTTTTCAAGGTCTAAGTCCTTGCAGCAGATTAGTTAATAAATTATATACAATCACTGCTTTTCCTTACTTGCAGGGGTAGGGGGGGATTTTTTGTTTGTTTGTTGAATTTTAGGGAAGGGTCTACAGGGTGTTCAGGGTCTCACTACTAGATCGTAGTGATCTGCCTGTTTATAGCCTCCCAAGAGCTGGGATTACAGACACATGCCACCACGCCCAGTCTCAATTGCCATCTCAGCACACCCTAGGGGTAGAGCCAGCATGGCAATGCAGGGTTTATTTGTTTGTTTGTTTGTTTTTGGTGGAATTGGAGATTGAACTCAGGCCCCTGCGCTGGCCAGGGAAGCACTTATTCCACTCAGCCATCTCCCCGGCCCTTAGTACAGAGTTTTTTAATAGTAACACTTTTTTTTTTGTTTTTTTTTTTATTTTTAGAGACAATTTAAAAAATTAGAAACAATACAGAATTTCATGAAATAAAAATGATGGGAGCTCAACAGTGGCTGTCATATTGCATATTTTTGTCTTCAAATTAGTTGTTCAGATTACCAGACACAAGGGGCTGGACAGAGAGCTGAAGGCGTAAGTACCTACCTGGGAAGCACCATGAGTGGAGTTCAGTCCCCAGCCCTGTATTCCCTTCTGTGCTGTGCAGAGGAGGGGCCTGTAATACCAGCTCTCAGAAGCTCAAGACAGGAGGACCACCAAAAGTTTGAGACCCGCCTGGGAGCTACAGAAGTGAGCACAAGACCAGCCTGAACTGGCAGTGAGACCCTATGTCCAAAAAAAATGAGTAACAGATATAAGCATGCAAAACTGGTCAAAAAAATTTTAAAAAAGAAAAACATTTAAGTATGAACTGCTCCTTTCAATAGGCCAGCAAAACCCAGCAGTGCAGTGACCCAAGCTATCCTTGCACATACTTAGTCCTTTCTCCTTCCTTCATTTTTTTTCTCCTTTGCCTCATCCCAGTTGTGAAGTAGGTACCACGAAGTAGAAAGAATAAAGAAGCTACTCAGTCTTTAAATTCTCTAAACATGGAATGTGGATATTTTCATGCATCAGTTAAACTTTTCTTCTCAGAGCCAATGTATCTCCTCCTATGGTGTTGCTTTTTCAGGTTACAGTCTTTTTAAATTTTTTTTTATATTTTTATTTGGTACAGGGTCTCACTACACAGCCTAGAGCACTAGGGATCAAACCCAGGTCCTTGCACTTGCCAGGCAAGCACTTAGACCGCGAAGCTATCTCTCTGGCCCCTGTCTGGTTATATTCTGATAAGAGCAATAGAGATGTTCCATATGCTTCCCCCAAGTTCTCCCATAACTTCTGGTAAGTTTGCTATTTTAGTTCCTTTTTCTCACCTTGCAGAGACAAAATACTCAACACCCCAAATTAAGGAAAGGAAAGTTTACTTAGCTCACGGTTTGTGGTTTCAGTCCGTAACCAGCTGGTTGCACTGCAGGGTAGCAAGAGCTCAAGGTGAGAGAAGACAGCCAAAGCAGCAAGAGCTAAGGGAGGACAGAGAACGCCTCTTTTCCTCCTGTATCTTAACAGCAGAATACCAAGTCCCACCATCTCCCTGCGTCCTCCTCTACAAGTTCACAAGGTTTACAAGGGGAGGCCCCTGGCCCCCTGCTCAGTTAAACTTCTTTAATGGATGAAAAACAGAAACTAAATTCAGACAGGGTAGGACATAGGCTAATTTTTTTCTATGGGGGAGGGGATATTAAATAATTTCTTTTCTATGCTGGGCATTGAATGTAGGGCCTTCACACTAAACTAGATCCCAAGCCAAACACACACCCTTTTATAATTTTCATTTTCACACAGGGCCACAGTAAGCCTTTGAGATGCCTATGCCAGAGCTTCTGCTCCTCCTGCCTCAGCCTCCCAGAGGGCGAGAATTACAGCTGTTTGCTCCTTCTCCTGGTTTAGAGGCTGGTTTTTTTTTTTTAATTCCTTTATTTATTACAGTGTCTCGCTACACATCACGGATTCTTTTTTCGCGGGGGTGAGGGGTGAGCTCAGCCGGCCCTGCGGGGAGGGGCTGGCATGGCATGTGGTGCTGGGGCTCAAACCGCGGTCCCTGAGAAGCGCTCTAGACCGCTGAGGTATCTTGCCAGCCCTAGAAGCTGTTTTTGAGATCAACTTCTAAGGTCTAGCCTTGAGGAGAAAAATTTTAAGTTTTCCATCCAATATTTGCACTGATGAAAGACTAAATTCAAGGCTGTGTTTCTTTACTCTATGCACTGGCTGCATAGTAAAAGCCATATCATGAACACAATGGTCCCGGTCCCGGAGAGACCAAAACCTCTGTTTTTAAGAAATATACTGTTTCCCTTGCTATGCAGACACCTTCTGCAAGCCAGACAAGCTGCGTTTGCTTGTGGCTGCTTTTCGTGTGAGCGCTGCATCAAGATGAAATTCTCATCGTGTTGGGCAAACTCGCAGCCAAGCGGGTGAAGCCAGAGTCACCGGATCCAGCGCAGCAGTGCTCACAGCAAAATTCACGAAGCCACTTGGGTGAGGCCACCGTTCAGGCCTCCAAAGAGATCAAGCCCATTGTAAGGAATAAGCTTTAAAATAAAAATCCCCTGTGCAATTTCCCAAGCGTGGAGAAATGCCTCCTTCAATTTGGGGATTTATCCAAACGTACCACCCTTCTAACTGTCCCTTCCGAGCCACACATCTCTCCGCGCACAGTGCCACCTTGTCTCTGTGAAGTTCAGTCTTCGATTCCCTGAGAAAGTCACCTGAAGCCCAAGGGACAGCGCTCTGCCTGGGAGCAGCCTGCTTTCTTGTGTTTCTGGATTCCGCTTTCATTCCAGGAAAAGAAACAGAGCACAGAATAGCTGGGCGGGGTGGGGTGGGGGTGGGTGGGTAGAGTACCATGATTGTCAGGCTCAGTGCTTGCTATAGCTGATAGGTATATGTCCCCCCCAAAGCCCCATGTGCTCGTAAGTATAATATTGATTGGTCTAACACAGTTCTGGGTGTGGACCAGGAAGGACCACTGTAGGTGTGCGTAGTACAGACCAATGGACTTATAGGCTGGATGGGATAATAAGGGAAAGGAAGGCTGCTGCTACAGGTGCTGATGCTGCAGGTGCTGCTGCCCGCTGCATCCTGCCCGCCCTGCCACTGCCTGCCGCTCTTCGACAATGCCCCTCCGCCATGCTACCCTACCTTGCAGCCAGCCAACTGTGGACGGAAACCTTAACTGCAGACCAACATAATCCTTTCCTCCTTTAAGTATGAATGTGTGTTTTCTCCCAGCAACAAGACAATAGCTAAAACAATGCAGAGGCCCCTCACTCAGTTACTCAAGAGGTTGAAGCCTAAGGCCAGAATGGGCAGCTGCATAAGGTCTTGTCAAAATAAAATGTAAAAAAGGGCTGTGGCTGTAGTTCCAGGGATAGTTCAGGACTGCTTCAGTCCCCAGTGCTGAAGACAAAATTACTGAACACTTCCTATGACCAGACAGCTGTTCTCTAAGTGTTCAACCGTACAACTACTACTGCTGACCTGACTCCTTGATCACCATTAGCACAATACGCTCCCTATACTGTTCCTATAGCAATGAAAGCTGGAGGGGAGGAAGAAACTCTGCCCTATTTGTACAGCTGGTATGTGGCAGATTAGGAATTGGAATATCTGACCCCATAGCTTTCCTCCCTGATCATTACTCAATATCCCTTAGTGGGGGCTGGGAAGTTGAGACAGGGTCTTGCTTTGTAATTCAGGATGGCTTTGAACTGACTGTGTTACCCAGGCTGGGCACAAACTTGTAGCAATCTTCCTGCCTCAGCCTCCCAAGCGCTGGGGTTGCAGGCGTGTGTCACTAGCCCCAGTTTGGCTTCCTAAAGTCCCTCCAACGTTCCAAGGTTCCAACCAAGGTGGTAAGAGTTAGAAATTGGTGCAAGCAAAGGCACATTGAGGGTCAGGGAGATAGCTCAGTGGAATAAGCGCTTGGCTGGCAAGCGCAAGGATCTGAGTTCAATCCCTGGTTCCGCAATAAAATAAAAAGGCACATTGAGGAACTTCCACCCCCATGTCACACCAGAGCTCTGACATAGGGAAGCAAAATGGGGAAAGGACTGCCAACAGTCTGGGCCACACCTGGGTCACCCCAGGACCATTCCACCTTCAGGGAGGTTGAGGGTTCGGTCCCAGCAAGTCTGTGAATGATCATACCTCTCCATCTTCCTGAAGAAGCTCCTTACAATGTGTAGGGCTTTCACTCCTCTCTGACCTTCTCATAGTACTCTTGTGATAGGAACATCATGAAACATGTCACATGAGAAAAATAAATCTCACCATGAAATGTGAAACACATCAATACAGACATAGCTAGAGACAAAACTAAACTAGGGTGGCTAAGTGTGTCTGCAGTTCTTTGATAATTTCATCCTTCAATATACAGAAACTTCCGTGCCTAGTGGGGCACACTTACAGTCATAGCTAGTTAGGATGCTGAGGCAGAAAGACCACAAGTTTGAGCTCAGGCCTGGGCAACTTAACAAGATCCTGTCACAAAATTCAAAAAAAAGGGATAGGTTGTAGCTCAGTGACAGAGCACTTGTCTGGCATGCGTGAGGCTGTGAGTGAAATCCTCACTACTGAAAAAGGAAGGAAGAAAAGGAGGGATGGAGGGATGGAAGGACGGAGAGAGGAAGGGGCAGGAGAGAAGAAAGGAAAGGAGAGGGAAAGGTAGGGGAAAGGTAGGGGAGGGGCATGAGGAAAAGAAAAAGTTTGGTCCACAGGTATTAAGTGATCTTGGGTGGGAGTGGAACGTATTGGGGTGTACAGGCTGGCTGTAGGTAACAATGCAATGTGGTGGTTTAGAAGCTACATGTCCCGTATATGTCAAAAACCTAGAAAAAAAAAAAGTTGAATGCTTTCACCATAATCAGATAACATGTGTTTGATGGGCAAGATGTCATTGTACTATTCACAAGGACACACAAGGACAGATGTAGGCATTGCTCATTTCTGGAGTCGATCTACAACTTGGTCTCTCATAACTGGGAAGCATGGAACATGGAAGCCTTGATAAAGAGCAGGCCACTGTATTGCATTTTGACAAAGATGGACTGAAAGGAACTCAGAATTCCAAAATCTCAAGCTACTCTTCAAAGCTCCTAGGGAACCCTATTGATGTACTATTATCCGGAGGTGCTTTAGGTCAGAGACTAATCTGAGGAGGGAGATAGGAAAGAACAAGGAAGAAAGCCCACCCTAGGTATTTAAGTGAAGTCCTTCACAAGCCAAAGAATCATCTGTTCTACATGCAGGGGCTCCCACAGGGCCATGAGGGGTGAAAAGAGGAGGCTGCAACCTGAAGCAAAGACTGAAACCAGATTCTATCGACAACAGCTGTCCCACCAGAGCATTGCCAAGCCTCCAAGTCCCTATTGTGATGCCCAGCACATGGGATATCTGTAAATTGGCTAGGTGCAAATTGGCACAGGCTCTGATGCTATTTGGAGGTGTTAGGACTTTAAGGGGCGGGGCCTGGTTGGAGGAAGTGAGGTCATTGAGGCATGGCCTAGAAGGGGCCATTGGGACCCCAGATTGTTCCTGTCTCTCTCGCTTTCTGCCCACCAGAAGGTGAGCAGTTTCCTCAGCTATGGATTCCCTAGGCAATGCTCTGCCTTGCCCCAGGCTTGAAAGCAGCCGGACCCAAAGGTTTAGACAGCAGTCTGCAACTATGAGCCAAAATACGCCTTTCTTGTTTTCTTTTTTTTTGTCTTTTTGAGACAGGGTGTCACTATGCAGTTCAGGCTGGCCTTAAGCTCACTTTGTAGCTCAGGCTGGTCTTGAACTTGCAACAATCCTCCTGCCTCAGCTTCCCAAGTGCTGGGATTACAGGCGTGCTCCACCACGCCCAGCTTCTTTGTTTTCTTTTTGTCTTTTTTGTTTTGTTTTCATTTACATATTTGGCTCAGGGTCTCACAAGGCAGCTTGTGCCCTGGCACAGAGCTGAAGTCCCTGAGTGGAGTGTGGAGTGGCTGCCGACCCTCTCATGTATGAATTTCAGGGTGTCATCAGTATCCAGAGGCCTCCCTCCAGCAAGGGTCCATCATTCATGCATTGGCCCCAGGGAACCCTTCGTTTCCCAGGGAAGGGTCGGGACCGTGATGGGCCAGAGCCACAGGGTGCTACACACTTCCCCTGCATCTCCAATGATTCTGGTCCTCATATAACTATAGTGAGCAAGAGATCCCTTGTCACATAAGCAAGACCCAACCTTAGAGTCCAGAAAGTGGGTCTGTTCCCCTTCATCAGTAACAATGCCTGTCTCAGTTACCTTTTCCTCATTGCTGGGACAAAATACCTGACACGTAAAATTAAGGAAGGAAAGTCTTATTTAACTCACAGTGAGTGCAGGTTTCACTCCATGTGGGAGTGGACAATGGCAAAAACCCAAGGGAGCAGCAGCAGCTGTGGCAGCTAGCAAGCCCCCGTCCCTCCTCCTATTGCATGCAGCTTACCCATCCCAGGGCTGGAGTAGCAGTCACATCCATAATCCCAACATTGGATCATGAATGAATCACAAACTCTAGAAGCCACCCCAATGATTGCATGAGGCTTTGGGGGACAACTAGGGTCAAACCACAATACCCATCCTCTCCAGTACACAGAGAATCTAGGACAAGGTACAATGTTCTGAGAAACCCATGCATACTTGTATCCAAAATGCATATTTTGAGGGTGACATGGCTACTCTGGATCTAACCCAAGGCTTTCACACCCAAGTTCCTCAGGCAGGACCCCAACTTCTGATCCTCCTGCCTCAGGATTATAGATGTGAGTCACCACGCACAGCTTTTAAAATGTATCTTAACCCTTTGACCTGTTGTTCTTTTCTCCTGCTGTTTTTACACACTGCAACTATTCTTCTTGATATCTTAGTAGCTTGGCAAAAGGTTCTGGTGCTTCCTGAGCCTGGTTAATAAGCAAGAAAAACGTCCCTGCCATATGAAGAGGTTTCAATTCGTAGCACAGCTCACACTGCGCATTGTATCTCACTGCTATTGCCTGCAGGAAACACAGTCAAGGACCCAAGTCTGTGATACGTTACCCATCTGGGGACTCCTTGCACTCCCTCCCAGGTGCAGAAGGAGGAAGGACTGGCCGGAAACCACGCTTGGTAAATTCTCCTACATCTGTTTGACTCTAGGTCTAAGCAACAGCTTAGATCTGAGGGTTTTTTGTCTTGTGCAAGCTCATTCAAATAATTCTACTTAACTCAGGCTGGGCATGTGGCCTGTGCAGATTGGCAGGGGAGAAGGTCTTCCAGCGGCATCACAGATGTGCACATTCAAAGAACCTGGCCTTCAGATAGCAGTTAAGATATTCAGTAGAAATTGATGACAACTCCCTTCAATAAGTAGGGCTATTTGCAAATGAAGTAGCATTGTGGTCTGAATGTTCCCCCCCAAAATGAGTAATTCATATGCCAAAGTTTAACCTCCAGGACAATGGTATCAGGGGAAAGGACCCTGGGGAGACAAGGTCAGAGGTGGGAATCTCATAAGTAGGATTAATGCCTGTGTTAGTGTCTCAGTTACTCTTCTCTTGTTGCTGGGACAAATAGCTGACACTCAAAATTAGGGAAGGAAAGGTTGATTGAGCTCCCAAGTACTGCAGGTTGCAGTCCATACTCAGCTGGCTCCAAGACAAGGAGGCACAGGGCACAGAGCAAAGTTTCACAGTGGTGGTGAAGAGCAAAGAGAGAAAAGGGAGGACTTATACCGACAATGGCAGCAAAGAGCCAGCCTGTCTCCCTTCAGTGCATTCAGGCTACCTGCCCCAGGCCAGGGGGTATAGCACTCACACCTATAATCCCAGCAGCACTCACACTCACAATCCCAGCAGCACTCACAGTCATAATCCCAACAGCACTCACGCTCACAACCCCTGTGAACCATGAACCATGAGTTAACCATAAACTCTAGAAGTCCACCCCATGACTGCATGAGCGGTGGGGGGACAATTAGACACAAAACATAACAATTAGTTTTCTTGGAGCTGGGACCCCACACCTCACAAGCACACTAAAGAGAGAGGCTCAGTTTCATTCTGTTTCATGGATTCAGTCCATGGCAGCCTGGCTCCTGCTATGGGTCACTCAGAATAGGAACCAGATCAGCCAGATTGGAATTTGGAAAGCCATTTATTACTGAGCTCAGCCCCACCCCCGCCATCAACTCTCAACACAGGAGAGGACGGAAAGGCAGCTAGCCCAGGAAGCAGGGGGGGGGGGGCTTTAAAATCTGGAACCACTGGACTGGGAAGATAGCTCAGTGGATTAAGTGCTTGCTTGCCAAGTGCAAGGTCCTGAGTTTGATCCCTGGTACCACCAAAAAAAAAAAAAAAAAAAAAAACCTGGAACCACATTCCATTTGGTAAACAAATTCATTGTCTGACACACAATAATGCTTTCAGGGTCATTGTGACCACTACTCAAACTAAATTTCCTGGGGCTTTCTTCTAGTTTCAGGTTATCTTGCACCTGAGTACTTGCATGCAGCCTTATATAGCCTGAATTTACAAGAAGTCAAAGCTCATTTAATTTTCTTTTGAAGTCATCTCTGTAAGCTAACTTTGTTTACAGAAATTGGTGAGGGTTACAGGAATTTTATCTAGCAAACAGCAAGAAAACAGCCACTTACTAAACAACCTAGAACAGTGGGTGAATATACATTTGCACAACAGAAAACACAAGATTTACATTTATAGTCTAAAATGCTAGTTGACCCATTACAGCTCCAAGACAGAAATGCCATGGCATGGTGGAAGGGCAGGGGGGAAGAAAGCTGAAAGCTGGGAAACACAGAAGGACATGAGGAGCTAGGGACAAGAACAGAGGACTCAGGACATACCTGCAGCTATGCTCCACCGAGAGCAGCACAGTCAACCCTGAACTTATCAACAGACAAACCCACTCACGAGTATGGAGCCGCATGATGCAGTCACCTTCTAAATACTTAAAGACTTTGTGGGGCATTTTACACCTAACCCAGAACAATGCCCTTACAGACGAGATACCAGCTCCCTGTCCCTGCTATCCTGGGAGGCAGCGAGAAGGTACCCTATACAGGCCAGGAAGCAGCACTCACTAGATACAGAATCCACCATGGTGTGGCCCTAGTCTTCGGACCTCCAGAGCAAGAAGCCTTTGTTTATAAGCAGCCTCATCTGTGGCCTTTTGTTACAGCAGCACAAACAGACTAGGAAGACTTCTGCTGGGATCAAGTATTTCATAATGGAGCAATGTGCGCATGCATGTGCACACACACACACACACACACACACACACACAGGGGTATACAGCATCTATGTGCAGGAAACCACACAAATCTGTATATACATGCTTGGCATATGCCAATCAGCATGAAGTTGTACATACACACACACACACATGTACACAGGGGTATACAGCATCTATGAGCAGGAAATCACACATACATGTATGTATATGCAAGCTTGGCACATGCCAACCATCATGAAGTAATACACACACATCCCCACATGTGCACAGATAGCTATGTAACATCTACACTGAAGGAAACAACACATACATATACACTCATGCTTAGCATCGGGATGAGGCTGAGACACACCTGGCCAGTTAAGGATGGTAGGAAGAGCTGGCATCCTTCCAGATGTGCCCAGCTGTTGAGTGGCTGGCGCATAACATGCCAATCATCATAAAGTAGCGTGCACGCACACACAGAGACACACACACAGACACCATCAACAATGGGTCGGTCCATTTTAGGCAAGCGTAGAACAACTGCTCTCTGCCATGGACCATCACACTACCTTTAGGATTCTTGCCAAAAATCTCCAACTTGACTCAGCAATCAGACAAACACAGGTCCTGGGACACTCACGAACACAATGGCCCAGACTTCTGCAAAGAAGTTGGCACCATGCAAGCAGCACCAAAGGCTGGCGGCAGACTGTTCTGGGCGGAAGGAAATCACTACACCCCAGCCAAATGCGTGCATGGTTCTTCACTGGATTCTAGTCTTAGACATTTTTTTTTTTTTTTAACAGAACCAAGGATTGAACTCAGGCCCTTGTGCTTGCCAGGGAAGTGCTTATTCCACTGAGCCATCTCCCCAACCCCTGGTCTTAGACTTTTTAAGAGATGACAAAAGAGCACTTTGTGCTGGGGCCAAAGGTTCTACGAGGCACCAAAGGCACACAAGTGTCCAAGCATGTGGCAGCTACAGGGAAATTCCCTGACTGAGCCCCTAGCCCAGCCTGGGCGGAGCTGGCCTGCCACCGCGTCAGAACGAGGCTGAGACACACATGGCCAGTGAAGGATAATAGGAAGAGCTGGGGTCACTGCAGATTTGCCCAGCTGTTTAGTGGCAGGCGCAGAAGGAGGAGACTCTGAAGGAGTTTCCTCTAGCATCTCCAGAAGTGATCTGCCAGTGGTGGGCATTTCAAAGGAAAAGAAACTGCCATGAAAAGCTTACAAAAGGCAGCAAACAGTGTAGAAAGGTAATATTCAGCTAGTACCTGACAATTCACACTGGTAATGTATGCACTCGTCTATGCCATGTGGATAGCCATTTTAATGATAGAGGATGAAGCAGAATGCATTCTTAAGCTTCTTAAGTCACGTGCTAATTTATTTTACTGAGGATTTTCCATGTTGGCTAATTTAGCAGGGGAAAAGATAAACCCGCTGGGCGAAGTATGTATCACACGGTTAGCACACACAGAACTTTGGTTAGTCTACACTTCCCACAAGCTGGGGAGGAAGGGCAGGAAGAAATGTCCCTAAAGCAGTGCCTGCACGAGCAAGCCATTGGTCCTCATCCTCCAAACGTGGACATTCTTAAATTTTCTTTTATGCTCTGACAGAGGATCTCCCTTCTGTAGCCTAGGCTGACCTCAAACACACAGCGAGTCTGCCTCAGCGTCCGGGGTGCTGGGACACCCCTATGTGCCACCGTGCCCAGGCTGAAACGGGAGAGTTCTGTAGCAAAAGGTGCTGCAGTGAAAACTGAAACTACCCACAGGCACTCAGGCCTGATGCACAGGTGCAAAATGGAAGGGGCCGAAATGGTTTCCATTTTCCCTCAATACCGAGAAGAGCATAAAACAGGAAATAAATCAGACTTTAACTAGGAACTGCCTGGTATTTCGGTTCCATGCCTGCTCCGGTAAGTGTCCGTAACAGTGAAAGAAACAGAAAAGGCACAATGCAGCCACTGAGCCTGATGGGTCTCAACTCTCTGGACCCGAAATCTCTTGGTGCCTAGCGCCGTATGGTGTCTGTCAGCACGATTTAACATTTCCCACATCTCAGGATATTCTGAGAGCAGGAGATGTTGATTAGGTCTAAACAGGGGACTTTGATCAGTTCTAAAGGATACCCTGGGGCCAGGGAGATGGCTCAGTGCTTCCCTGGCAAGCTCAAAGATCTGAGTTCAATCCCTGGTTCCACCAAAAACATAAATAAATAAAGGATACCCTGCTGTACTCAGAGCAGACAAAGGGCTCCAGTCCAGTGAGGACAGAGTTCCCATCACAAGGGTCTTTGTGCAAACCCCTTTCTCCATCAGCTATCAGAGCCTCAGCTGCAGTAGTTTTGCCTCTTTCATCTTTTTTTTTTTTTTTTTTTTTTTTTTTTTT
>PVKA01042894.1:0-17109 GCA_004027165.1 Ctenomys sociabilis | reverse complement strand
TGTCCAAGTGGGGGTTCTCTGCCCATACACATGCACCCTTAGTTGAAGCTTCATCCAAGCATGTGGACACCCTGAGCATTTGCCGGGTCGTATTCGAGCCTCCGTCTGTATTTTGGAATATCCACATGAGCTCATGCATTGACAGGTGGTCCTCTAGCCAAGTGTGCTGGTGACAGTACTTACATGTGGCTCCGCTGTGGCATTTTCTGCTGTATGATGCCATTCATTCACTCATTTAATGTGCACTAGCATTATTTTACAGACAGTGGACAAAATAACAATAAAAATCCCTGCTTGCTCATTGCTACCGCCAGCACCCCCTTTTGGTGCTGGCGCTGGAACCCAAGCCCTTAACACTGAGCTTCGCAGCCCCTTTATCTTTTCTATTTTGACAGAGACCCAGAGATTCACTAAGTTGCCCAGGCTGGGCTCAAACTTACGATCCTCCTGCCTCAGGCTTCCAGACTGCTAGGATTGCAGGCGTGAACTGCTACACCCTGCTTAATACCTTTTCATGGAAGGAGAGAGGCAACTTAACGGGCAAGCTCTGCACTGTTAGAAGGTGAAACGCGGTATTGGAACTCAGCACGGCAGATGGCCGGTGGGATGCCAAAGACGATCCCAGCGCAGAGGCTGGGGAAGCCCGGCGAGGCAAGAGCTGTCGCCAGTCGTGGGTGTCTGCAGAGCTGGGGGAGGCCGGTGTGGCCGCTGGTGTGTGAGCACAGAGCTGTGAGGACCAGGCTGCGTGGCCCTTGCCGGGGCCTGGGCTTGTGTGGGGAGAGGTGCCAACCAGGCGGGCCTTGGTGCCTCACAGTCGCGTTTTCAGGGAGCCTCGTGCTGAGCAGGGGGAGGGGAAGGGGTAGGCCAAAGCACGGGTGCTGCTCAGGAGTCATCGCAGGAGCCCGAGAGAGAGAGCCGATGGGCCTGAGCCTGTGGGAGCTGGAGTGCGGGACACAGCAGATTCCAGATCGCTGGTAAAGCCAGAGCCGTCCCGATGTGATGACGGACATGGTGCGTGAGGACAGGAATCCAGCTGGCTCAGAGTGAAGGGTCAAAGACTCCAAGGTGCTGTTTGTTTGTTCATTTGGTTTTGGTACCAGGAATCAAGCTTAGGGCCTTGCGCTGGCAGGCAGGCTCTGCGCCACTGAACTACGTTGCCAGCCTGACTCCGAGGGCCTGGCCTGGACAGTGGAAGGAGGGAATCCACTGTCCTCCCCTCGATGGAAGGCTTCACGCTTGTGGCTTGGTGCTCTGAGCTCAGGGCCGCATATTGGCGTCGGCAGCCTCTGACTCCAGCCCTGCAGGGAACGGGCACTGAGGCAGGTGCCGGGCGGTGCACAGCTGTCGCTCCTGCCTTCGCTGTGTGAGACCCTGCTGCGTGCTCCACGGGGAGAGGAGAGCCTCTGCAGGCACAGCTATGTCTCTTCTTTGAAATTAGTTGCTCCATGGCTGTCTCAGCCTTCTGCAGCTCCAAATACCCAGAAGAGTGGTAAATTCACAAGAAAAGTACCAGGGCTGAGCTGAAACTCTGTGTTAGGGCAGGCGCTCAGCATGCACAGGGCCCTGGGCTCAATCTCCACACAATATACAGAAAGACTGAAAAAGAAAATTAATGTGGTCCTTGGGGGCCATTTCCTTCTTGCTTGGGGGAGTCCCGCGTTTCCATTCTGCCACCGTGTACAATGGGCCAGACCTTTTACCCATGTGCTTGACTATAAATCTGAGCATGCCTTTGCTTGTCCGTACTGCTCCCCGGATCAAGCAGAGGAGCACCACAAGCTGTCTTCGTGAGCTCATTGCCTGAGAGGTGGGAGCCACACTGAGTTATGCTTTTCTTCTCTTTTCTGTTACTTGGGAAGGTGATCTCCCTCCAGTAGTGGCCTTGATTCATTTTGATTTAATCCTCCCAGGTCAGCTACCTGGGTTCAGGGTGGGCTCACGCCAACCTTTTATTTTTCACTGGCAGTTTCTTAGTCTCCTTGTAAGGAGTAGAAACAAAGTGAGGGAGGCCCGTCACCGGGACAGGAGGTCTGGGCCACGCCTGCCTATGGGAAGGTCACCTGCGAGACGAGGATAGCCGATAGCCATGAGTGCAGACTGCGCCCACCCCACTGTGGACAGCAAAGCTGTCTCCCTCGGCAGGGGAGTGCCGAGTGTGACGTTGCTCACACACGAGGTGAGGAGGCTTGGTGTCCTCCAGCGCGGGGTGTGTGGCGTTTACTCGAGCATGGGGGAAGGCACAGCCAAGGCCCAGCAGCCCCTGCCCCAGCCGGGCTCCAGGCCTGTGGCCAAGCCTCATTTCTGCTCCCCGGTGGCTGTGCAAGGGTCCATAAGCCATGCTCTTCCGGGGCGTTTTGCCGAGGGAGCAGGAGCGAGGCCACTGTAGAACCCAGGCCTGACGGGTGCAGCGGGAGGGAAAGCAGCCCAGGAAATTAGCTGCTCTAATCGCATTAGTGGAGGCGAGCGGGAGGCTCTGGTTTTCAGGAAACTATTTGTTTCAGGAGGTACTGGGGCAGAAAGTCTGCCAGAGGCCCTACCTCCTGGGGCCCCTCCCTCCCAGTGGCGCTCAGGCCTACTGTCCTCCAGCCGCCAAGATCCCACTGCTGTCTGTGACACTTGGCTCTGGGGCATTTAACCCTTGATTCACTGCAGCCCCGTGGCTTTCTAGGTGCCTAGGGCTACAGTGTTTCCCAGAGCACATCCTGGGAGGAGCCTCACCCCGTTTGAGCCCCTTCCCCCTCGCTCCCCACCTTTGACTGCAGTGGAGGAAGAGGCAGCTGCCGTACTCAGCGGAAGCTGGAGCAGACCCCAGAATTGACAGGAAAGGCCTTTGCTCTGAATCTGAACAAAGCTGGATTATCGCTTACAGATCTGCCGTGTGACATTTTGTGTCCCCCTTTGTCAGCTGGGTAGCTAGTGTGCTGTTTGACTTGAAAGAACTGGGTGGTTTGTTGACTGTGTCCTGCCATCACCTTCGGGAGCAGCCAAGGATCACACGGCCCGGCCAAGTCACTTGGCTGGGACCCTTCTGCTCCCCTGTCACAAGCGTCGGCTTCACCCACAAGCCCTCAGCCTTGTGATAGCATTGACTGTGCACGAAGGGTTGGGGTCTCTCAGGGGCTCACGAACAGCAGTGCCTTTTCCCAGGATTTCTTCACAGCCCCTTGCAGTCAAAGGAAGCCTTTACGTTTGTACAGCTCTGCAACCTCAGCCTATGCAGCTTCAACTTCATGTGTCCAGCAAGCATTTGCTGAGTCCCTTGGAAAATGTTAGCGGATAGCAAGTACTTAAAATAGATTTTCACAATCAGAAGGCACCTGGCCTGCGGAGGTTAATTTAAATCTTTAGATCACACTTTTGCAGCCTAACTTAGGCATCTTTACTGGACCCGACCTCAGAGGTGTGATCAGGAACCCACGGTCAGGGCACACGGGGAGAAAGCCCAGCGACAGAGGAGCGATTTTTTTAAAGTCAGACCAGAAGTTTACAGTGAGCACTATAGAGAAAGGCCGTGGCTGGGGTTTTATCATGAGATGATAATCAAAGAGTGTGAAGATACTTAATTTGCCCTATATTTAGCAAAACCCTGTTTGAATTTTGATCTGGCCCAAGTTTTTCGAGTGCATAATAAAGCAACTACTAAATATCTTGCCTCCGATTTCCAGGAAGGCAAGTAGTGCCTTCCTCACTGGAGGTCTGAACTGAGCAAGGGTGACCTGGCAGAGGTGCTCTGGCTTTCCTACCCTGCATTCCTCACCCTCTGCTAAGCAATTCTGCCTTCTGCCTGCAGGCCGGGTTTCTTTCCCTCTCTTCCATTCTTTGTTTCTACTTCGAGTGGGGCATATTTAACAGTGAGCGCTGTCTGCAGCAGGTGCGCAGCTCAGGCCTTTGCTGTCCGGTGCCCTGCAGCCCCAGACGCCGTCTCCTGGAGCAGGCGCCTCCACTCAGTCCGGGTGGTGAGAGCGCTCCGGAGCTGCTCCAGGCATGGGCACAGGTCACACGCAGCACAGCGTGGAGAGCCCAGAACTCACGGGCTTCTTTCCCCTATAACTGCGTCATTGGACCCTTAGACTCCTGTCTCCACTCTCATGCCCCCAGCACCTGGAAAGCATTGTTTCACTTTCAAGGTCTGTGAGGTTTTTTTTTTAATTTCTTTAAATCTTTAATCATTTATTTGGTACTGGGTCTCGCTGCGCAGATCAGACTCACAGCGACCCTACTGTCTCAGCCTCTCCAGCACTGGGGTTACAGGCATGTGTCATGTCCAATGTCAGTGGCTGGCCCCGTGCACCTGGGTGGGGCCATGCAGCATGCGGTACCGGGGATCGAACCCAGGTCCTTGCGCTTGCCAGGAAGGCACTTAGACTGCCAAGCAGTCTCCCCAGCCTCGAGCTTCTGTCAGCCCTCACTCGGCCAGCAGTGTCACTCTTGCTTCACGCAGCTTTCCAACATTTGTTTTTCGCTTTCGTGGCTTCTCTCTTCTTGCACAGGATTTATGGGAGATTCTGCAGTCTCGAAGTGTCTCTTGGGCACCCAGCCCGGGCTCACTAAGAAGCAGGTGCCGCCATGAGTGAGGCGGCACTGGTGCCCCTCGAGGGCCGACTCTGGCTCTTGCTGGGTGCCTGGATGAGGACTGAGGTGGTGGGAAAGGGTGGAAAACAGTCTGTGCAGCAGAGGAAAGCCACAGTGTAGGAAGAATGGCCTGGCCGCATTAAGCACTAAGCTTTCTCTGTGTAGCAAGTTAGCCCAAGGTGCCGTGCAGTGGGGCGCTGGCTCTCAGCGAGAATCCGGGTAGCCTCACCCGGAGCCTGGCGGGAGCTGTGTGAGGGGGCCGGGCTGGTGCCGCAGGACCGAGTTCCTGGTGACTCACGCAGAAGCTCTGGGTGACCAGCCAAGCTTCCTCGGCCCTGGCTGCCAGGGCCTCCACGTGGCTCTCTGCAGCCGGTGAGCAAGTGGAGCCACCCTCCATCCTGTCCTTACCTTCCCAGTGACTTCGTCGGCAGCCGGATCAGTGTGGGAGGGGAGGCAGTGGAGCACAGAGCCAGCCCAGGGGAAGGGTTCTGTTCAGGCCCACGGTGGCCTGGGGCAGGGCAGGCCAGCGTCACATCAACCATGCAGTTTCAGCTTTCAGCACTGGCCAAGGAAGACCTAGCTAGCAAAGACGCGCAGCTCAACATGTCGTAATGGTAGCATTGTCAACTTCTGTACTCACACGAGAGCCACGTGTGCAGGCAGCCACTCGTGGTGCACACTTCAGATCCCGATGCTTTGAGCGTCTGTGATCCTGCAGCTGTGGGCCGGAGCAACCCCGGCTCATGGGCTAACAACCCCTATTGCTGTCCCTTGTTTCCAGGGACACCGCCTTTCCTCTGTCGAGCTGGGGAGGAGAGGGTGAGAGCTCTGCGAGCCCACACACGGCACGGGCACGCCAAGTCCAGGCTTGCGGGACCCCGCAGTCCTGGCCTTTCCTCCTCTACCGCCGCCCGGCGTGGTGTCCTTCGTGTTCCACGCAAGCAGTCCTGGCGGCAGCGCAGCGAGCTCTCTTCTCATCCACAGCTTTGTCGAGCAGCAAAGGTGAATTCTTGCTAAATGGGGACTTCGTTGTCACAATGTCCAAAAGGGAAATCCGTGTTGGGAGCACGCTGATCGAGTACAGCGGGTCTGACCATGTAGTGGAAAGGATTAACAGCACGGACCGCCTCGATCAAGACCTGCTGCTGCAGGTAGTGTGGCGTGCGCCCGCGACGCCCTCCTCCCCGGGTGCTGACCCACAGACATCTCTCGCCTGTCCTGCGCCCCCAGGTTCTGTCTGTGGGAGAGTTGTACAACCCCGATGTGCGCTACTCCTTCAGCATCCCGATCGAAGGCAGACTGCAGCAGTTTTACTGGAACAGCTACGGGCCCTGGCAAGCATGCAGCAGACCCTGCCAAGGTAGCTTGGCGCTTAGGTTTGGGATGTGGGAATGTTTCTGAAGCTTTATTTTTCTTCCTTTCCTTTCCCCAAGCAGCCACATGGATGCACCGTGCACACCTTCCCATCCATGTGATCCCGAGTGTCCTCTCTCTGACCCTGTCTGGTCCTTTGGGGCCAGCAGGTTGCACTTGTTGATGGGTTCGGGTTACGCTGTTTCCCCTTCCTAGGAGGCTTGTGCTCGCAGAGCCAGCTGTGCCACTTTAATTTTCCAGAGGTGGGGTTTTAGTCATCGCATGCTAGGTTGTATATTTTGTTTCCTTTAATTACGGTCAGCAAACTGCAGCCACGCACCACAGTCCAGCGGCCACCAAGTTTACTGGGGCACAGCAGCAATGCACTATGCATATAAAGAAAGTGGCTGGAGGGCAGCTGCCTGTGTCGGGATAGCTGAGAGGTGTCAGGGCCTGACTACAGCCCACAAGACTGAGAGCGCGCTCCGCCCTCCGCGGGGGTGCTTGCCAGTGCGTGGCTGCACGGCTGTGGACTGGGTTATCTTCCCTGAGTAACTCTCCCCTCTGTTTAGGGGAGCGGAGGAGAAGGCCCGTGTGCACCAGGGAATCTGACCAGCTTCCTGTGTCTGATCAAAGATGCGAGCGGCTGCCACAGCCAGGGCCCATCACAGAACCCTGCGGCATGGACTGCGACTTGAGGTGCAGCTTCTGCTTTCCTGCCCGGCGTTCCGAGGCGGGAGGGCCTTGCGGGAGGCGTGGGGCGTAGCTCTGGAGGAAGACCTGTCTGGGGCTACCCACCTTCCTTTTGTTTCTGGGTGTGGGCTTTGGCTTTTTTTCCGAGATGTGCGCATTGGCCAGTTCCCCGTCCATCTGGGACCCGTAAGCGCAGCAGGTATCTGGGGGCTTCCTGCTATCTTAAGAATCAGGACTAGTTCATCAGCACCCGGCACTCGCCAGAGAGCGCTGTCATTTGATTGTCACGACTCAGGGTCCGTCTCGGCCTTATGACTCAGATGTGCTCCTGCAGTCATTCTGTGTGAAAGCCAGCCGCTCAGCGGAAGTCGCCCGGTGTGTGCCTGCAACCTTCTCTTGCTCCGTGTCCCCTGGAGTGCACAGCAGCCAGTAGCAGGACTGTCAGGGTGCGGCAGGTGCGGGCACTGACGCCATCATGCAGAAGGGATAGAAGAGAGCCTGCACGCAGTGTGCATTCCAGCGGGCCACAGTGACAGCTGCGAGTGGGAGTTACAGCAGGGCGGGGCCTTGCTTTGCCCTCTTCCGCAGAGGAGAGCCTGTCAGTGCAGGGCGGCAAGGGACTGGCACGTCACCTTAGCGAGCAGAGGCCGCACCCTGACGTGGCCAGCCCTCTCTAGCAGTGGTCGCTGGCCTGCTTGCTCACTGGTTTGCCACAGAGTCATTGTCAGGACTCCACAGATGGCCCGTATTCGTGCTGACCCTGGGCATATCTGGCTCTAAGTGGTGAACATGGAAACACATTTGTTTCAGCCAGGAGAGCTAAATTAGAACTAAAGTGCCTTTGAGAAAAAATAATTGGCAGCTTACAAAAATTAATCACTCAAGTTGGGTGGAATAAGGCCCAGTCAGTGAACGGGTTCCTTGCGATCAGCCTTAATAAATCGAGAAAGGTTCATGCTCAGATTAGTCATATACCCGCTTCGGGTGGCATCCCCTGCCGCTGTTGAAGTAGTACTTGAGCCCACCGTTGTCTAGGATTTTCAGTTATGTATTCTTTTTTTTAACATTCTCATAACAATAGGATAGCTTTTATATTGCATTGTTTTATACCTCTTATATCATCCTTTTAATAGAATGGGTGTCCTGTTAATTTCACAAACACAGGGCTAGGAAAATAGCTCAGTGGAATAAGCGCTTCCCTGGCAAGCACAAGGGCCTGAGTTCAGTCCCCAGGTCTGCCAAAAAAGTTTCTCAGACAACACCATGATAGAAATGTTACCATCAGTTTTACAAATGAGGGGACAAAGAATGGGGCTGGCAGAAGTTACGCAAACGGCTTGAGGCCACTCCGAGGTGTGGGGCAGACTTCAGTGTGGTCCCCTAGGCCCGGAGCCCGTGCGCCCCAACCCTGCGGCCAACCTGCCTCCACTCCTAGCTGGGCCGCAGTGGTACCGAGGACCCCAGCCCTCCCAGGGAGTTACTTCCGCTTTGGCAGAAGGACCGGCCGCCCAGCTTGCGCCCGCCATTTCCTGCCACAGCCCTTGCTGCCCGCCTGGTGCTTCTCTGCCGGCTGAGTCTAACCCGCCTCACCTGGTCAGGTGGCGGCTGCCCGTGCTCTGGGCCTGCTGCCCCGCGTCAGCCTGCACCTGCACTGGCAGCAGGGGCGAGACTGCAAGCTTTCGAGGAACACAAAGACACCATTTGAAGCAAAAGAGGGTGCTTTCCCAGCCCGTCAGAGCCCCCCAGGAGCACCCGCCTCAGTGTGGAGGTGGCGTGGCCCGTACTTACACAAGCTGTTGTTGTGCGCCGTGAGCAGGTGCTGCCTGTGTGGCCCTCAGCGTGCCTGGGGGGCCCGTGCAGAGGCTTCTCCACGCCGGTGCTCGTGCAGTTCTCTGGCAGGAGACTAACACACCGAGAGCAAAGTAGTCCTAGTGGTCAGAGGCTGCTTTTCCCGAGTGTCTGTCCTGTGTGTCAGATGCTGCGTGGGCCTTGCCCTGCCTGATCCCTGACAACCCTGTGAGCCAGCTGCTGCTCCCCTGTCCCAGTGAGGAGGCCTGGGGCTCTGGGAGGCAGCGCAGCTCGCCTGGGGCTGTGACTAGGGTGCACACCACGCCCTGTGTCCCGTTGCGTTGGCCTCAGTGTGCTCCAGCTTACTGTTGTCTGGCGGCTTCCCTGCAGAACCATAGAGATTGACACTCGACGGCCCAATTCTAGAATAGGTTTTCCCAAAACAGTGTTTGTGAGTCAGTCCTTCTGCAGCATGATCGTTGGTAAGCTGGTGTGGGTGCCTCCTAAGCGTCTCCCTCCCAGATGACAGCTCCAGCCGCTGGCCAGTAGTGCACAGCTCTGCGGTGGAGAACCCGGGCCCCGGGCCGGCGCCCCAAGTCACTGGACCCCATAGCCCTGCACATCCCCACCATAACAGTACCACACGCAGTCCTCCGTTTCCATCTGCTACCAAACAGTGGAATATGCTTTTCTGAGATGCAGTCATTACAGTTGGGTTTCCTTTTCCATGAAATGAGCCAAATAACTCAAAATACTGAAAAGCATTATCTTGAAAGTGAACCAAGCAACAGGTGATAACACCAGGAGCAGTTTTCTAGGGCAACGCCGTGGCCTTCCCTAGACTCCTCTAGACTCTCTGCTTAGACTCTAGGGGTTCCACGGACATCAGGAAAACGACTTCCGCAGCCCCTGCTCCCTGCCAGGGTGTTGTCTCTCGTGGCAGGATGCCTGCCTCGTTTCGCCCGGATGGAAAATAACCTTTCCACAGGGCAACAGTGATGAAGGCACACAAGGCAGCCAGGAATCAAAGTGCAGATGGAAGTTCCAGATGCCGCCTTGAATTGGTCCGTATTTTTTGCCTCATTTCCTGCAGGAAGTGAGTTTGCCTTGATTAAACTATGACAGGATAAGATAAGGCCGCAGGGCTATGTTCTCGGTTAGAACAAAACCCTGCTGCTGCTATGTCTCTTCTAAGGAACAGTCTCCTTGACCCACTTCCCTGGCAGAGGTCACCTCTGACCTACTTGGGGCGCTGCTGAGGAGGGCCAGGGCAGTGGTGTGCCACGCAGTGTGCGTGGATGACCACCGACAGCCCCGGAAATTGGAAAAGCACCCAATTTCTGAGCCCAGAGAATTAGCAAAGAAGAGTGAAACGAAATGAAGATGGTAAGGAGCTGTCTTCTGTGGCACGGGCATAGTGGCCTAGAGTCACGTGTTAGTAACCGTGGTCTCAAGATTCATGATCTTGAATGAAGGAAGGAAAAGGACCCAGGTGTGCCCCAGTTGGACAAGGCGTGCGTGTGTTTAACAGAAACGTGGGTTTGTCCCGCTGTTGGCTCCCAGGTGGCACGTGGCTGGCAGGAGTGAATGCAGTGCCCAGTGTGGGCCAGGCTACCGCACATTAGATGTCTACTGTGCCAAGTACAGCCGGCTGGACGGGACGGTCGAAAAGGTGCACGAGAGCTTGTGCAGCAGTCACCCCAAACCAAACAGCCAGGAGAAGTGCTCGGGAGAATGCAGCACGGGCGGCTGGCGCTACTCGGCATGGACAGAGGTAGGCGCTTCTCGCTCACCACGCGAACGCCGAGTCTGGTTTGTCTGCCCCTTGAAGGACTACTAAGATACCCCACTCGGGCTACCTGGGAAAAGACCCAGAGCTGTGGCCAAGCCCATTCCAGCTCCCGTGATTGGTGTTCCTAAGGTCTGTTGCGTGCATAATGGGGTGTGGCCGAGCAGATCAACCCTCACTTTTCTGTACCCCATTTCCAACTTTATTGGGTGGGCTAATACAGGTATCAGTGCAGACCTGGTAAATGAACTGATAGCATGAAAAGATGTGCTGGAAATGAAAACTGGAGCTCGTCAGGAGTGAGGGGTGGCTCCCGGGGCTGGAGAGGCAGCCTAGCTGGGGCCCCGAGCACACGCTTCAGGGAACACAGTGATGGTTTTGCTCTCCTTTGTGTCCTTAGTGTTCTAAGAGCTGTGACAGCGGAAGCCAGAGGAGGCGGGCTATTTGTGTGAACACACAAAATGATGTCCTGGATGACAGCAGATGCTCCCACCAGGAAAAAGTCACCTCTCAGGGCTGCAACGAGTTCCCTTGTCCTCAGTGGAAACCAGGAGATTGGTCAGAGGTGAGCAGGAAGGGCTGTTGTCCCCGAGGCCATTGCAGATGTCCTCCTGATCTCCCAGGTCCACTTAGGGGCAAAGCCGCCCACCCTGTGTCCCTCCTTCTCTGGAGGAAACAGCAGCCCAGCTGTGTTCATGTGTCTGTGACCCCGGGCTTGGCTTCTGCAGGCTTCTCACCTTGCCACCTCTGAGCCCTAGCTGAGCTCCTGATTGGAAATCAGGGCTCTGCGGATTAGAAAGCCATGCTAGCTTGAAATCCATGTGAGCTTTCCTACTCCTTTTGGAAAGAAGAGGGAACCTACAAGTGACCCTTGTTACTTCCAGTCTCTGGAGGAAAACAAAGGAGAAGAAGGACCAGATAGAACATTCCAGACTGTACCTTCGCCCTCCCCAGCACTGTAATGCACAAGGCGATGTCCCCATTGCTTATGCCCCGGGTGGCAAGAGAAAGGAGACACAGCAGCTGCACCTCAGTCCAGGGGACAGCGTGGCACTCGGTGTCACTGTGCCTTGGTGTCAGCACAGCCCTGGGAGGTGCTCACCCAGATCCTGCTGGGGATCATTAGCCAGACAAGTCGAGGGTGTGGGGAGAGAAGGCAGTGACAGCCTCAGCGCTCAGCCGGTACCTGCGTGTCTCCCGCACGAGGGTGCATAGTGACTGCCGCTTCCACCGTCAAGTGCGCTGCGCGTCTGCACAGATACTAATCGTGCTGCTGGGGGCGGGGAGAAGCAGGGGTGCGATCGTGAGGGCCTGGTTCCTGGGCAGGTTAGCACCTGGTGCTTGATTTAGAAAGATGGAAGAGGAGAATGGTTTTAAGTTTGAATGGGTATTTCAAATTAAGTAACAGACTTTGCAAGAATACTTGATAAAATGTGGGTGTGGAAGCCCAGATTGTTAAGCTCAGGATTCGAGTCCTTAAATCCAAAGACAGAAAAGACGAGAACCAAGTGGTGAAAGGCTGGCCAAATAGCTCAGCAGATTAAAGCACAGGCAAGCAAGTGCAGGGGTCAGGGGTTCGATCCCCAGGCCTGCTGTGCCAGCCCTGCCCCCAGGGCACACTGATACAGCAATTGAGACTGGGCGTGGTGTTGTGCACCTGCAATCCCAGCACTTGGGAGGCTGTAAACAGGAGGATCACTATGAGCCCGATCTAGTAGTGAGACGCTGAACACCCTGAAGGCCCTTCCCTAAACTACAGAAAATAAAAACCAGGTCGTGATAACACTCTCCCTCGAGACGTAAAATTTTAAGTTGTTAAAATTTTGTCTTTTGTGGTCTTTCTGTGTTTTTTTTTTAATTTTCTGAAATTAATAATAATTATAATTAACAATT
This sequence comes from Ctenomys sociabilis, assembly GCA_004027165.1. NCBI lineage: Eukaryota > Metazoa > Chordata > Mammalia > Rodentia > Ctenomyidae > Ctenomys > Ctenomys sociabilis. Next base: position 5,021 of record PVKA01042894.1, on the reverse strand, counting down.
TTTGAATGGAATTTGTGTTGTCACTTTACTTTCTTTTTTTTCAGTTTGCAAAGCCCTTTACAGTAAACATAATTATCCCCATCTTACAAGAAATGCAGGCACGGAGACCATGTACGTTGGTTGTACCAGGGACCCAACCCACAGGGTCTGACTCAGAACTCCCCGTGCTTCTCCGAAAGTGCTAGAAAGCCAGGACTTGTTTTTCAGTGCAGTAGAGCGTCGTGCTCTGTGGACTCTATGTTTTATTTGTCATTGGCTCAGAATCAAGGAATGAAGAGAAAAGGCGAGAGGGGACGAGGAGCAAGGGGTTGGGCCGCTCACCGTGGTTTGGGGGAGGCGCGGTGTGGGTACAGGCGCCACGGGGCCTGCTGGTCAGCCACAGCCCTGGGACCTCTGTTTTTTTTTTAATTTAAAAAAATATTTTATTTATTTATTTGGTCCAGGGCCTCGCTCCACAGCTCGGGCTCACAGTGCTTGGCCTCCTGTCTCAGCCTCCCCAGTGCTCGGTTTACAGGTGTGCACCACCATGCCTGGTTTCAGCATACCTGGCCCAGGGTTCCGGGTCCTGCACAACACGTGGTACCAGGGATCACACCCAGGTCCTTGCGCTGGCCAGGCAGGTGCTTAGACTCCAGAGCAATCTCCCTAGCTCTCCCCGCCTTTTTCAAATCTGCCTCTGCCTTTTGTTGCAGTGCCTGGTCACCTGTGGCGAGGGCCATAAGCACCGGCAGGTCTGGTGTCAGTTTGGTGCAGATCAAGTGAGCGATAGGATCTGTGACCCCGAAACCAAGCCAGCGTCCACACAGATGTGTCAACAGCCGGAGTGCGCATCCTGGCAAGCAGGTCCCTGGGGACAGGTATGTGGGATGAACGATAAGATTTTCTTAATCGCCTCCTTCCTCATCTAGAGAGGATTTGCACAGGGCCACACAGGTACCAGTGAGGGTGGGCCTGGTGCGGGCCTCGTGCGGCTGTTGTTACTCCGTGCTCACAAGCATGCACGATCCGTGCACTGGGGCACCAAGCAGATCCACCGCAGAGGTCGCGTCCTCCAGCTTCATTCGGTGTGGTCGCAAACCAGACAGCGCCTCTGGTGGGAAGAGCAGGACCGGGATTGGGAGGGGTGCTCGGCCCCCCACATGCACTTGCAACCACGGCCTGATTTTGAGATGCAGAGCTCATGAGTAAGTCCAGCTTGAGAAGTGACTCATGCAGGATCTCCAGCCAGGAGAGCACCTCGCGCAGGCCATGGTCGCTGGCTCTGAAGCTGAGCTCTCCTTAGAGGAGGGAGGGGCACGTGCCCACGCCTGCAACTGAGCCCTTCCTAATGCAGAAGCAAAAGCACGCTGGGCCGTGGCACTGAGTCCCTGGCAGCTGCGGAGCAGCTTCTGCTGTCCCCTATGCCCTCTCCAGAGTCCCTCACTCTCCACTGTCTCCAGCCGCAGCCACCTCTGCACCGGGCCTCTGTCCTCACCCCACCCTGCATGCAGCCCTGTGACCACCCTGTGCAGCCTTCGCCTCCACGGCAACAGGCTCCTGAATCTGTGCCTCCTCGCAGATCCCCAGCCCAGGGACGAGTCATGCCTGCCGAAGGAAGCACAGAGCCCCGCTCCCCTCAAACCCGCCTGCGCTATCTGCGCCTACAGTTCATGAGGAGTAAGAGGAACCTCGTGTCTCACGGCCTGCTTTTTATCCGCATGTACCACAGGCCACTCCTTGCTCCTCGCTGGGCTGGTCCTGTGACATGGGAGCTGCTTCTTTTTATTTAATTACTATATTTAAGAGGGATAAATTTTACAAAATGTAATTTATCAAAAAGCAGAAAACCAAATATACACTAACTGTACACAGCAGAAACCGTTCGTGCTGGTGTGTTTATGAATTCCTTTTAATATTTTAAAATGAATCTCAGGATCGTACGCCACATTTTTTAAATTGAAGTAAAACTGGCATAAAGTAGCTATTTTAAAGCAAACAAATCAGGGGCAGTTAGCGTATTTGTTTCGCACACAACTTCTGACACATTCCCACTACCCCCAAGACATCTGCCTGTCCCAGATACGTTGTCGGAATGGAACTGTCACAGCGAACGGCCATGGTGTCTGACCAGCACCCCTTGGCAGGGTTGCTTCTGAGGCCAGCTGTATGATAGCATGTCACAGCATGCCAGCACTTTTCAGGGCAGCATAATGTTCCACTGTGGGTACATCCACAGTGCTTTCCCCATTCATTGAAGATAACCTGATGAATGAGTTCTACTTTTGGCTGCTGTGAATGAGTGTTTATTTTAGTGCCTGATTTCACTTCTTGGATATCTACTAGGAAATAGAATTGCTGGATCTTGCAGGAATTCTGTGTTTAACTTTTCAACTTCCAAATGTTTCCAATTTTTTCCCAGTAATGTTTTATAACTTTTAATACTTTTAACATCTAGATGTCTTATTCTTTTATTGAAAATGCAATTGTTTAATTAATTTCACATTTGAATTTTCATTGTTAGTTTATAGAAACAACTGACTTTTCTTTAACTTGTGCCTTTTGAAGGAAGCTTTGGGAATTTATTAACTGTAGTAATTTTCACGTGTTCGCTGAGGTTCTTATAAGCATGGCGTCATGGGCCTGCAGAGAGGAAAGCTGGCCTTCTCCCTGCCCTTTTCGTTCCTACTTCTCTGGCTAGAACTTCTGGTCTGATGCTGAGGGGCAGAGATGGCAGGGCATGTCCTTGTCACATTCCTAATGCTAAAGGAAGGATTTCAGTCTGTCCCAGCCTTGTACGGGACAGCTGAAGCTCTTCCGAGGTGCCTGTGAGCTTTGTAAAGAGGAGCCCTTGCGTGCTCTTGTGTGTGTGTGTGTGTGTGTGTGTGTGTGTGTGTGTGTGTGTTCATGGGAAGGATGGGATTCAGTAAAGTGCCCTTTATCAACGGATGTGGCCTGTGTTCTTTCTCCTGCTACTCTGTTAATTTGGTTTATTCCTTTCCATGCTCAACCACCTGTGCATTCCCGGCCATACTTGCTTGGGCATTTCATTAGATGGGGTTGGTTGGGGTTTGGCCCCGGTGCTGAGATGAGGCACTGGACCGTGGCTCCCTTTTCCTTTTCTGGCTTAGGTGCCAGGCGAAGCTGGCCTCATGAAGTGACTTGGGGACGGCTCCCTCCTCCTAGGTGTTTTTGAAGCATTTTGAAAGAATCAAAGGGAATAGTTTCTTAAGCACTTGCTAAAATTTACTATAAAAGAGTTCTAGGCTTCTTTTGTTGAGAGAACTTTGGTTACTGACTTAATGTTTTGTTTTGTTTTATGTTGTTTCAGGCCCATGGCTGGGTTTGTTCAGTTTGGTTTGGTGCTGGGGGTCAAACCCCGAACCTGAGCATGTTAGCCTTGTGCGTGCTCAGCCCGGCGCTCTCCGCAGCTCTCTGCTTCTTCTCGTGTCGGCTTTCGTAATCCTGTGCTTCTGGCCTGTTTTCATGTTCACCTAGAGGCTGGACAGGGTGCTTGCTCAGGAGCCTCCGTCCTCTGCAGTGCTTGTGCCCTCTTTCACTTCTGGTTTTAGTAATTGGAATTGTTTCTCTGTTGTCCTTAATTAAACATTTGTCAGTCTTGTTGATTATTCTAGGCACCAGCTACTTCCTGTCATAGCACTCTTCTAAGAACTCATCTTAGCCCAGGGCTTTGTTAAGCAGAACGTCAAAAGTCTGAAAATGACAGAGGTCTTCTGTCCTAGGTTTCAGTCAAGGAATCGAACTCAGAAAAATTTTCCCATGTCCTCATAATAATTGCTTGGTATAATTTTTTTTTCCAGTGCCAAGAATTGAACTCAGGACCTTCGCTTGCCAGGCAGGCACTTATGCCACTGAGCTATCTCCTCAGCCCAGCTGGTACAACTTTTACAAAGCAGGACGGCTCCCTTTCTACCTAACTTCTTGGTGCCAGCGACTGGCCCATTGTGATGGAAATATTTATCCCTTGTCAGCTGTTACGATGCACAGAAGGAAAACAAAGTTCCTGAACCTCTTGTCTCCTCTCCTCCCCAGTGCAGCGTCACCTGCGGACAGGGCTACCAGCTGAGAGCAGTGAAGTGCGTTGTGGGCACGTACGTGGCGGGGGTGGATGACAGCGCCTGCAACGCAGCCACTCGGCCAACCGACTCCCAGGTGGGTCTCGCGCCCACACAGGCCCTGGCGCCGGGCACTAGGCTGCCGCTGCCAGGACTCACACAGCGCCAAGTCCTCTCAGGGCAGGCGTGAGGGCGGAGAAGCCGTCATGGCTTCTCCGGAGCTCCGTATTTGCTCTGTTAGGATCTGACATCGTGCTTCACGGACTCTTCTTCCCAAGTTATTTAAAGTGTGTAGATTTGTGTTTGCTTCTTAGTGGGTGTCAAACGTTGCTTGCTTTTGCTTTCTTCAACTACAATTTTTAATGATTCCCATGTAGAATTCAAAATTACTGTCATAGGGCTAGGCAATGAGTGTGGAGGCTGTCCTTGGCTGGTTCACAGGTAAGCGCCAACTGGTGCATTTTACAGAAACTTGTGAGCTGAAAATTAGAGACAGCTGTCATTCCAGAGGAGTGATTTAACCTATCGGGAAATTGATGCTACTGAAAGCAAAGCTTATCAGGGTAAGGTTTTCTTTTATGTATTTAGTACATGGTCTACAAGGTCTCACTACACAGTTCAGACTCACAGTGATCCTCCTGTTTGCAGCCTCCCAAGCACTAGAATTACTGGTGCGCCCCACCACACCCACTCTCAGTTGCGGGCTCGGCACGCCCGGGGGCAGGGCTGGCACAGCAGGCCTGGGACCCAGGATGAACTTCAGTCCCTGCGTCGGCCCAAGCAGGTGCTTTAGTCTGCTGAGCTCTCTGGCCAGCCCATATCAGGGTTCTAAAATGTCATTTCTTAGCCACTTTAGCGCCCTCCACTATTATCTGTGTCCTTGGTTGCTGACACTCGACGTTTGCACAGCGGATACACTCGGTAGCCGTGTGCCGCTGGACACCTTTCCCACCTGGTACTGACTGGTAT
>PVKA01042893.1:0-17116 GCA_004027165.1 Ctenomys sociabilis | reverse complement strand
AAAAAAAAAAAAAAAAAAAAAAAAAAAAGAAAGACTGATTCCTTCCTAAGTGTCCTCTCTTTGACGCCTCCCTTTTTCTCAAGCCCTTTTACAAAGCTCACAGTCACACAGCAGAGGGAGGAGCACCCCCACCCCTGAGTCCCACCCTTCATCAAGAACTTCTGCCTTCAAATTTCTAATCTCCTTTCACAATGTCTGTACTTGAGAAGTTTGGTTTCAGATTCTAGTTACAGCAGGGTTGATGAGAACTGGAAAGAAAAGCATCACAAATATTTTCTTCTATCTGCCTTACTGAATGATTGCCACAAGTCTAAGTAATTAAATTCTGATATTATTGCTTATGAAGATATTCCTAACCCAGAGAGAGTATCTTTATGCCTGAAGATTTCTAATTATATATACTTATGATCACTGCATATTGGCAATTAAATGTGCATATGTTAATATATGAATATATAGCTGGTCACGGTGACACACACCTGTAAGCCAGGTATTGGCAGAAGAACCATGAGTTTGAGAGCAGCCTGGGTAACATGTTGAGACCCCCCCATCTCAAAAAATATACTTAGTTATGTATATTAATGTGAATACTATTTCTAGGCACCATCATTGCTTCAGTATCTCAATTTTTATACCATTCTTCCTTGGGGGAATTTGAAGAACACAGCAGAAATCAATGAAGAATAGCCAGGAACACCAGCAGCGGTAGCCTTGGCCGTGAAGGGCATTCTCAGTCCCCAGGCATGAACACACACCTGTGCAGAGCACACCATACAGAGTGGCACCGCCCTCCTGGCACCTCCCTGTTATAGCTGACATGGCAGTGAGAGACCGAAGAGAGATACTGGCTTCATGCACTGTTTTGACAAAATATTTTATCTAGTATATTAACATTTTAAAATGTTAAAAATCACTAAGGGTTTTTGAGATTGGATTACAGGCACAAAGAATTTGTATTAATTGTGCTTATTCCATAAGGAAGGAGGTGAGGGTCTAACCTGAGTGGGAGGCTCACGTCTTTCAGTCCTGTGAGTATTTAAAACACAACATTAGATTTTTCTCTCCGATCCTGAAGCTCTTAGGTCACAGAAACTCCCATTGTGTAGCCTGGCATGGTAGGGCCCAGGACATCTGAGTCTGGGTACAGCGATGACATAATAGAACTGGATGGTTTTTATTGTGACATTTTGGGTTGTGGTACTCTGGTTTAAAGGATGATATGAGTACACAACTTATGAATGAATGGGTGAGAAAAAGAAAAAGACCTTTCATTCTGTACTTGGCAAACAGTACTGAGTGAACATTAGGTATTATGACTAGTTGGCATTGCTATCCCTTCTAGCCTTTGTTTCCTTGTGGTAAAATGATTAGTTTGCTACTATCTTTGGAGGACTTTATCTCTGAAAAGTCTTTGATCCAGTTTAAGATCCCCTTCTGGAATCAATAAATCCATCTTGTTTCAAAGAATATGTATAGAGAAAAGTTCTGTATCCTTAAAGTAATGCTAGAGAAAACCAGAGGTCTAAATCTTTATGTTAGCCCCAAGGCTCTGTCAGCTGAATGCCGTTGCAACAAGCTCCAAGGGTTAATCAAACTATTTTGTTTTCCTGAATTTTATAGCCTTGAATAATCTAGCCATATAAATTCTCCTGTCCAACTCAAATTTCAGTGGTGATGCCTTTCATCCTAAAGGGATTTATAAACAATAACTAGATGTATTGTAAAAATTATCTTTGAGATAATGTGTATTTTTCAGAAACTAGGCATGTTACCTAATATGGCTATAGGCATCGTGTGTCCTGGGATTTGGTTGACTTTTGCAGTATTCTGATATGTATGAGCTTGGTGAACGCACTCTCTGAGGACCATATAAAGCTGCATGGATTTACTTAAGAAAAATCCACCAGGTCCTCATAAAATTAACAATCCTGAATAAGACACTGTTCTTTGAAAAGTTGGCATTATTCCCAAGTCACCCATCCTGTTAGGGATCTTAGCAGCTTCCAAGCAGTACAGGATCTGACCTTAGGGAAAAAAGAGGGTATGAAGACTTGTTAAGTGTGAGTATATCTGTTTTCTTTGTTGGGTGCATGCTGTTAATTTTTGTTTTATAACCAAGCTCATTTTCTTCCTTTTTTCCCCCTCCTACTACAGTTTCTCTGAGATTGCTTAAATAGAAATTGAGTAAGAAATTTTGTTTGCTTGCTTTCTTCCATTAGCAGCGGGGACAAGAGCCACACTAACTTTTACTTAGTGGCCAGGTTCCTGTCTCTCTGCTTTACTTCTGCTTCCCTTGAGGAATCTGTTTCAGTAGAAGGCCTTCAGGGATTGCCATTTGATGAATGATTGAATGAATAAAAATAGTGATATTTTGACTTTTGTTTTAAACAAGTAGGCTATTGCTAACAGATGAACACAAATTTAGATGTCTTTTAAAAAACCTTTTATTTATTTATCTATTTATTTATTTAGTACAGGGTTTCACTATGCAGCTTGGACTCTAGTGATTCTCCTGTCTCAGCCTCCCCAGTGCTGGGAGTACAGGCATGTGCGTGGGGCTGGAATGGCATGCAGTACTGTGGATTGAACCCAAGTCCTTGTGCCTGCCAGGCAGGCGCTTAGACTGTTGAGCTATCTCCTTGACCCACAAATGTAGATGTCTTATGGTGTGTGTCCAGATCTGCCCATGACAATCATTTAGAATTCTTACAGACTTTTGGCTTTGAAAATCCAGGTTTCTGTCTTGTTTTCAACTTTAATATCGTCCTTTATGGTTTCCATGGTAGCAGCAGCCTCCACAGTGATGGCAGCAGGGATGACGGTGTCTGCCATGTGTTTGTTGAGTGCCTCGCACATGGTGAGGGTTATTCTGGGCCCTGTGAAGATTTTATTCCCGCAAGTTAGGAGTTCGCAGCTAAAGCTTAAGGTGTTGCTGCTTGAGTTTACATGTCTGACCATGGATTACCTGGAGATTGGGACAAGGTACTTCAGCCTGAGTTCTCCAAGCTTCCTCTTGCCCATCTGTCAAGTGAAGGTGGTCTTAGCTGCAGCCACCTCCTGGGGTTATCCTAAGCATCACAGAGCTAGGCGCTCACGGTGCTTAGAGTGATGTCCAACAGAGAGTAGGTGGCTCATAGAGGTTTTCGCAATGAATCCTAAGTAGTCGTCCAAGATCCCACTGGGCCCAGGATGCGGGCAAAGGTTTGTTGATTCTGAAGTCCGCATTCTTCTTGGGTCAGTGACTCCTCTCCAATCAAATTCTTCTTCTTGGGTTCGCTATGTGGATGCCCTGCCTCTTTCCTGAGGGCTATGAAGCTAAATATCTTTGTGTCTCACAGAACACCTGGCGCTTAGCTACTTATGAGGCGTTTCTTCAATGACTGAGTGGGTACATGCTTCCAGACTATTCCAACAATAGTATTTTATCTGAGAATAAGTGTCCATATACCAAGATGGGTTAACCATGTTTGTTTAGGCAGATGGGTCTGTTCCACTGGCCAGAACCTGCATGCTCAGCCTGCCAGGAGGGAGGAGGGTTCATAGCTCACAAAGCTGCTTTCAGTGCCCCTCTCATGCATAATTTGGGGGCTTATCAGAGGCCAGACAGTGTTCTCATGCAGAAGTTGGGGTCCCCTTCTCTGCCTCTCCTTTTCCATGACTCTCCTTTGTTCCTCGTGGTGTGGCTGCACAGGTCTTTGACCCCTACCCCTGTGGACAGACGGGGCTCTTTGCCTGCTCTGTCTTAGTCCCCTTGTGTACTATTACAGAGGTTCCATAGCCTCAGGTAGAGAATCCAGACACAAGGCTCACCCCTTGCTTCTTGCTGCTTCTACACTCTCTCTACCCTCTAAACCTGGTTCTTTGCTTCGCTTTCCAGAGCCCAAGGCAGTTCCTTTAGTGCTTTTTTGATGCAGAGTTCATACTGTTATTTATGGGTAGGTTTTACTTTTCTGTATTGGAGCCAAACATTGATAATATCATTCCTAAATTCAATAAAGATCCTTTACAATAGAAATACACATATCCTAGAAGTAAATGTAATTTTTATTTCCCCCGAACCATAATTTATTACCTTACATGCATTTTTCTTTAGACTACAGCAATGAAGAAGACTGGAGTGATTTGTTTTCTTTTTGTCCTTAATGTGAACTAAAATACAACATGTAGTCCTAGGCTTTATACTGAAGTATTCAGGTATAGGTTCTTACTTCAATCAAATTCTTCAGGTAGAAGCATAGAACCACAGCCTCAGATCTAGTTGACTAGATAGATAGACATCATAAGGAGAAGAATGTTCTATTAATTTCCTTATCATAGTTTATATTCAGTTAAGTAAATGTTTCTTTGACTTCATTTTGCCAACCTAATTTCATCACTTGTGGCTGAATATCACCTTGGTAAAGGCAGCTGGAGATAGGCACTTAGGTACGCAATCTGTCCTTGAGGTAGGGATTTTCTCACTCACTCTGACTTAATTGTACTGTTCATATTTGAAGGTAATTTGTGTGAACAATTTTTCATTTCTGGTGTTCCTTCCTTGTTTTCAATTTGCAAGCAGTTCGCACTGGGTAGTGGTTTTGGACACAGGACCTGCACAAAGGATTATTTATTAACCTCTGGCCTCTTTTGCTTTATCTGACCACAACCAGAGCCTTTTTGTGATAGCCTAGGATGTTATATAGCACTTTAAATAATTTTTATCATTTCCCCCCAGTTACCAAAGAAATCTATGTTCCAATGACCTCAGAGAAAAAAGAATCCTGTACTTTTGTTTCCAAGAGAGAATTACTTTAGATTTTAGGTGAATGTCTTTGAAGTCTCCTTTTTAATGGTCTTTTTACAAAAGCTAAAATTGGATCTGACGGTGTATTCTCTTTTAAAATGAGCTGCTTTAACTGAGCAGTGTATTCCAACTATTCTCCTATAGTATTAATAATTTTTTTTTGAAGAATTACTATTAACGGTTGCATTTCATTCCATCATATGACATGACATAATGTATTCAATAAAAGACTTAATCGCTTGTGTAGTACTGAGAGGCTCTTGTTGTGATAATGACATAGAAGCAGCTCTGCAGGTCTCATAGAATGGTGGCTGTGACAGACAGAGAAACTGTGGGCAGTATGACCAAGTATGGACAGGGCTCTGCTGGAGCAATTGGGTGTTAGGAAAGAAGGACTGGGGACCGGAGGGAAGGTCAAGAGTGTCTGGGAAATGACGTTCTGAAGATCTGCAGAACAGAGAGCAAGCACATGGATGAGTTAAGGATGTAGCAGAGACAAGTCTTGGAGGAACAGAGATATGAATGAATAGTACCCTTGGAGGCCAAGGAAGAGAGGGGGACAGGTTGAGGAGCAAGAAGCTCAGCAGAGCCACAGTGCAGAATGTGACGAGGGTCAGGCATATGGCTGAGAGCTATACAGGAGCCAGCTGGGGAGGATCTTTACACGCCTTGATGAAGGGACTGGACCATGCCCAAGAGTGTGGTGAGGGATGTGTGGATGAGTTGGACAGGGAAAGGGGAAAATTTAAGCACCTGGGAGAAATTGCTCTGTGAGAGGAAGAGGAGTGGATGGAGGGATGACAGGCATTAAAGAGCCTGTTAGGATTTGGTTGCAGTGATGTAGGTGGGCTGTGATGATGGGCAGAATTAGGCTGCTGAAGAGAGAAGCAGGCAGATTTGGCCATAGATGGAGAAGGAGAATGCTGGAGCAGACAAGCCAGCTCTCATAAAGTGGTTGGCCTGATGCATGCATGGGGTACTCAGGTGTTTTGAAGGGAAAGGTAAGTAAGAAACAATCCATCTCAAAATGCAGACAAGAGTCTTGCTACTGCCAATGTCCACCTGAAGTGTGGTCCGGGACCAACATATCACTGGCAATCTGCCCAACTTCACTTCTTTTCTTTCTAGCTCCTCCTTCTGTGTTCTTCTTTCAAGTACACCAAGGGCTTTGGAATTGTACTCTAGGGGGCGCCACTTGGAGCTGGTGCGTCTGGGACATTTGCACAGGACTGGACTCTTAGCTGTCCTCCTTCTGTCAGTTAGGTCTTCAGCTGCATAGCTCCTCACCCCTTGCCTGCTGGGAAGGCTTGATCTGTTTTCTTGTTTATCATTCTGTTATCCATTTTTCTCACCAGAATGTAAGCTCTTCACACAGTGCCTGACAGGATTGGTCTCACTTAGCCTGTGTTAGATAAATAAATACCCAAAGGAAGACTCAGCACTTCTTCTTAATCCCCTAAATTTCCACTGCCAATAACCAATTATTTCTACTCTTACAGTGATACTTTTAAAAAAGATCTTTACTTTTCAAATCTTTTCTGCTCTTTTTTCTATTCAGTCCAGATTGAGAAGAAAAATGGGCTTAACATTCCTCTATTTCCTACTTATTCTTCATGCTCCTGTCTTCAGTCTAGCTTTATTTTTCTGTTCCACTCGAGAAAGCCCTGAAGGTGTTCTTTACCTTTATTTTTTCAACTTGATGTTCTTAAAAATTAGAAGTCCTATTTATTGATTGATTTTGAGCTAGAATTGCCCTATATGGCCCAGACTGCTTTAAACTCCTACACTCTACTTATCCCCCCACTTTAGTCTCCTGAGTAGTCATGAGCAGAGACACACAGAACCACAGTGGGCTAAACATCACATGTAAGAGTAGTTCTGCTGGAACTTCTCCACCTGATGGTTTTGTAATTGATTTTCCTAGATAGCCCCCCTTCTCTTTACCTTATGTAACTGTAGCTTTCTTAGAACCAGAACAAATGGGCTTCCATAAAACTTTTCCATAAGCACCAGCCAAACCCCTAATGGTAACATCATTCATTCCGCTTCTTTGCCTGCTGAACTTTTTCTGGGGTGTAAGGCAAAAGCTTCTCTCTTCTGAACCATTGTCATGCTAAGAGCGGTGCCATGCATGCTGATGTCATGCTGGCAGCTTGGTCCACTCTCTGGGCCATGCTGGAATTGGTCCATCGTGTGCACAGAGAGATAGGCTGTCCTCCTGTGCTCTCTTCTCAGCTCAGATGTGTATTCCTGGACTCCTTCCGTGAGGGTCCAGACTACTTTCTCCTTGCTTCCCTAGTTGTCTCAGAGGAGCACTCAGAGCTAACTTTGCAACCATTGTTCTGATACTATGATTATTCATTTATGTATCTGCTATTAAAATAACTAAGGACTGATATTCAACCTTTTTATAGTCCTTCCTTATAAGTTGTAGAACCTAACATATACTTGTCAGTGTACCTTTTCTATTTACCCCATTGCATAACAACCCTGTTTAATATGTTCACTGCCATTCATCCATCACTCACCCACCCCTTTCATTCTCAAACATTTGCTGAGTGTCTCCCAAAGGTGCTCAGGTGATGAGGTGGGTGCTGAGGCTGCATGACGAGGGGAACCTAAGTGGCGCCCCTTCAGGAAGCCTGTGGGGTTGCTACAGGCAGGAGGCAGGCTGAGTGCACCAGTGCACAGCCACCATTACCTGTGAGCAAAAATGCTTATGAAAGTAGTGAACAGCATTCTGTGATCCAGAATAAGAAAGGAAGTTGTGCCTAGGATGGAGAAGTCAGGGAAAGTGAGTGTAGTGAATTCTTAAGCCAAGAAGTAAAACATGGAGCTGGTACCATAAGCAGGAGGACTAGGACCAGCCCAGCAGAGGAGCGGTGGCCACCGGAGCTCTAGGAGTGGTTGGCTCTTTCTGAGGACAGCCTGGAAGACACCAGCTACTAGCAAAGGAGGGGTCAGACTGGCCAGCAGGGGCCTTGCCTCAGGGAGTTCAAGTTTTATTTTAGGAACCCCCCAGAACCATGCTCATGTTTATATTCTAAGAAAATGATTCTCCTTAAAATTTTTTGTGTCTAGGTAAGGTAGAGTAGAGGATCTGCTGTATTAGTGAAAATGAATTGTGACCTGAACAGGCTGGTAGCGAGCGTGGCATCAGCATGCATGGTGCCGCTCTTAGCATGGCCATGGTTCAGAAGAGAGATGCAGCAAGACGTTCGAGCTCACAGTGTGCTTTGGAGAGTGGGATCCTCAGATCCATGCACTGGACGTGGGAGTAAATAGAAGACACCTCAGGAGGACTCCATGTTTTGAGTCGAGCCATTTCCTGAGGAAGCAAAACTATGGCTCAAGTCTTAATTGCCTATACACATCTTTTCCCCCCACATGGATTGTCATTACACTGTCAGCAAAAATGCCAGTATTACCTTATTCTAGATTTCCCTTATTACGAGTGCATACATTTCTGACATCTAGATAGCTGTCTAGACCATACAGAGTGACTTCATTGTCTTGCAACTCACAATCTCCCAGAAATGTTTTCTTTAGGCCTTAAATATCTGATTTTCATAGTATGTGTCTCTCTAGGGTGGTTTATTTTCATTTACGTAATAAATATTCACCAGGCAGACTCATGTGACTATTAGCTCAAATACAAAACTTGCAGGAAGAGCCATCTTCTGAGTTACAGTTTTTGTATTGTCCCTCATTTCTTTGTAGGTTTCTTTCAGAGTTCTGCTTTTATTTGGTTTGCATTTTAATCCTTTAAACTTTCATTCTTTTCCAGACCTTACTCTTGTTGCAATCAATTGTTTAAAATCTCCTGGCTGCTAACATTGCTTCCATATGTTTGGGATCAAGTTTTCCTCTGGAGTAATTGTATCTTCTTTCCAACATGTCCTAATGCCTGGCCTCTGAGTCCTATACAGCTGGAAATAAACTGCCGCATCTAAGAGATGTTTATCATTCTTTCTATGTTCTTATTAACATTAACAAATATTTTTTCACCTTCTGTCCTCTTGTAAGTCCAAATATTCTTGTTCATTATCTTTGAGTTAGGAGTATATACTGTGTCTCTGTCATAGTTTATTAATCTTTAGCCATTTCAGAAGCACTACTATCATGTTTATTATGCATGTTACAGTATTCCACAAGCGTGTATTCTATTTTCACTCCTATAGATAGGTCTTTGTGGTTCAGAGCATGAATGTCTTTATGAATGTGCTCAAACCCAAGAGTGTTTGCTTTTGTTTCAGTCTTCTTGTCTTTCCTATAATAACTAATTTGGTTTCTGCAAGTGGAATGGTCCCAAATATTTACCTTGAGAGATCATTAATGATAGATTGGCCAGACAAAGTTCTTGAAGAGTCATGGTAATAAAAAGAGAATGTTTACCAAAGGCTACCTAAGATAGTTTATGTTCATATGTTTAACATTATGGAGGAAAGTAGAGCAGTTCCTAGCATTGGCAATGGCATTTAAAGCTCTTTGTCTGTGTATACATATTGAAAGGGAAAAATGAAGAGGAAGTGGGATAGGAGAAAAGGGTGACTGAGAATCTCGGTTCATTTCTACAGATGGTTTCTTGGGCAGATGAGGTCTCTTTTGGTCAAATCTTGGCTCTAGATAACCCAAGGCCTTTTCCACCTTGTGTTGTCAAATATTAGTTTACCAGTGCACATTATGCCACCTTAGCATGCTATAAATTCAATGAGGATGTTTTATGCTAATATTTGCCTTAGGTTTGAGCCATAAGTTCTGTATTTTTCCTGGGGAAATCAAACTCCTATAACACTATATCTCAATTTGTGATCATCAACATAGGTACTTATTATCTAGCTATTCAAGAGATACAGTTTCTTATCTGCCCCCTCCATGGTTTAATTTTTGAGATTATGTTTGTAACATTTAAGCTTTCTGTGATCTGCATCATGTTTATAAGCCAGTTTGATTCAAATTTCAAAAATTAGATGTTAGCATAACTGTAACCATGCATTGTAACTAAAGTCATAAATCAGCCAACATCTGGCCTTGATCAGCAGATTAGTAGGTGATTGATGTTTGCATCTGTTCCCATCTTGGACCTTTACTTGGTGTTTGTATTATTTTAAAGGTGAATTATGTTTTATAAGGAGTTGGAAACATATGCATATTCTTTAGGACTCATATTTCATAATTGTGTTCAAAATATCCCCCATGTGATATTGAAATCAAGGCCAATAGGCAAATAAGGCTGAAGACATTTATGCAAATACAGAGCTGAAAGTTTGTAGTCAGTGAGTAATTCCAGTTTTCTAAGGGTGGCTTAAATTTTAGAATTCAGGAGAGTGATGGGTTTAATCCAACCATAATTTTTTTATGCTGACACCTTCAACTTGCTAAGAGCTTTAATACAAACTCTCCTATGTGAAGCAGCATACAGCATGGAACTTAGGAGCTCAAATTTGGCATTGAATAAACCTCAGCTTGAGCTTCAGCTTTCACAATTACCACTTGAACATTTCTGGACTAGTTCCCTAATATCAAGTCTCTCAGTCTTCTGTAAAAGTGGAAAATAGAGTAGATTCTATTCAAATCAGTGGTCATGGTTGACAAGGCATAATAGATACCAGTTGCTCAGTGTTGTGTGTTATATAATAAAAACTTAGTTAATATTTGCTATTATTTTTGATACTATGATTCATTGCTCTTTCTCTTTTCTTTCCTAATACAACTTAAACTCCTCCATGCATACAGATATCCTACTATTTCCTTTCTTTTGAGGGGGGTGGTTGAGACAAGGTCATCCTGTGCAGTTGAAATTGGCCTTGAACTCACAGCAAGCCTCTGGCTTCAGCCTCCGGATTGTGGAGATTACAGGAGTATGCCACCACATCCAGCCTATTATTTTCACTTTTTATACAAATGAGGGAGATAAGATATATTAGCTAGTTAATTGATTGCTTTAGCATAGGTTATCAATTATAATAATGCCATTTCAAACAATAGATGTCCTACTAAAGTGCTTGCTTGGGCAGAGTGCAGTGGCTGGGGTTTGATCTCAAGTGAGCCATAGCCACATCCCTGGAGGCCTGCTGAGATGGTCATCGAGACTGGGCGTGGTGGCACGCGCCTGTAATCCCAGCACTTGGGAAGCTGAAAGCAGGAGAATCACGAAGAGTCTGATCTATGTTGTGAGACCCTGCAGACCCTGTTCTAAAATACAGAATAAATAAATAAATAAATAGAAAAAAATATTGTAACTGTCCTGCTAACCTGTTTTGAAACTGCCTCAGTGCTGTTCCTTTCTCAATAAAATTAATAAAAAATAAGATAAAATTATAAAAAAATAGATGTCCTAAATAGTTAATACTATGGTAAATCAATTTAAGGAGCATTTATATTTTAACAGTATTGCGTTTTCCAACCCATGAACATTTCTTTATATATTTAGGTACTTTTAATTTTTCTAATGTTTTGTAGTTTTCAGTGTAGAGGTCTTGCATATCTTTTGTTAAATTTATTTTTATTTAATGTTTTTGGTAATATTAAAATATATTTTTATTTTTAAAAATTCATAGATGTTTATTACTCACATATAAAAACATAGTTGGTTTTTGTACATTGACTGTATATCCTGGTAGCTAAGTTTATTTCTTTCCATAATTCTATTGTAGGTTCTTTTAGATTTTCTTTGTTGAATCATAGATTGATGAATAATAATAATTTTCTAAGTACTTTTGTCCATTAATAACTTTATTTCTTTTACTTATTTATTGAGCATGTAGGACCATTAGTAAAATGTCACACGTAAGTGCTGAGTGTGGACATTCTTATTTCAGAGGACACAGAAGTGTGTTGAAATTTGGGTTGTTTTCTCCAGAGTATTGGTACAGGGTCTCACTACCCAGCTCTGATTGGTAGTGATCTTCCTGTTTTCAGCCTCCCCAGTCTCAGTGGCCAGCTCTGTACCTGGGGCTAGTGTCCGAGCAGCGTGTAGTGCTGGGGGCTGAACCCTGTCCCTGCGCTTGCCTAAACATGTGCTTAGTCTGCTGAGCGATGAAGTTCTGCTTGTTAATGGCAAGTGCTGGTATATATCATGCCCTGTTCTAAATGTTTACCTAGATTAATTCATTGAACCCTCACATAAACCCCACAAGCTAAAATACTCATACTGGAGGTTGGTATAGGCTTAGGGGTAAATTTTCATCATTTCACCATTAAATATGATGTTACTTGTAAGATTTTTTTTTTTCTACAAGCTGTATTTGGTGGAGAAAATTGCCTTCTGCTTTACTATGCTGATTTCTAAAATAGTACAAGCACTGAGTTTTACCAAGTGATTTACCTACAGCTGTTGAAATGATTGACAGATGTAGTTCAAGACCCTGTGAAAGGAACACGCTTCCACATTCTGTATACCCTAACTGGTCCGCTTGTTCTGTTGGTTACTAAGAAAGGATTCCTCCTCGTGGTCTCTGATTCTCTCTCTGCCAGTCTTTTCTGCATTTCGAAACCCTTCTCTTAGTTGCCTATACACTGAGAAATGTTAATTTTCTTCATGGAATGCCATAGGAACATTTATGTGGTTTTTACTTGTAATGCCCTTCTTTATATCTGACAATACTCCTAGGCTTGAAGTCTTACCTTTACTGATAATAGAGCGACACTAGTTTTCTTTCTCCATAAACTTATCCTTTTGCTTTCCATTGTTTGTGTTATAATACTTAAAGTGGGCTTCTATATTTAGGCCTCACTTTTCTTAACGCACTTGGAGTATTAGTCTATTTATATTCAGTATAATTATGAATACGGTTGTGTCTAAGTCCACTTCACTGCTCTGTATTATCTATTTGTCTTATGTGTTGCTTGCTTTTTTTCCCCTTTCCTGCTGTCTTTCTGGTAAATAGAATATTCAAAAATATCCTCTTTTATTTCCTTAATTGACATTTTAGCTGTACTGTCCAGGTTTTAACTTATGCCTTGGCTTCTATTTTATTGCTACTGGTTGCGCTGGGGACTATGGCATGACGTCATAACTTATGAGATACTTCTTAGAATTAACATCTAACCAGTGCGTTCAAAATATAAGAACATAATAATAATATGATTCTATTAACTTGCTCTCATTTTTTTGTTTTATGGTTGTCATTTATATTCCTTCTATAGGTTATAACATCATAATTCAGTGCCAAATTTTTGGCTTTTAACAGTCATTCTAAGAGAAATGAAAGAAGGTAAAAAAACAAACTTATTCCCTCATTCTATCCTTTCTCGTGATCCTAGAGATAGGATAGTTTTTAGAGCTAAGTTTCCATATTTTACCTTTGTATTTATTTTAAATACCTTTCCAATATTTTGGTAATGTGGATAGATTTCCTGGAAAAAAAATTCTCAACTGTTATATTTTACAAACTGTTTTAATTAGGCCTTGTAACTAGAATTTATTTTCACTCAAAGCAGAACTCTAGCAGACAGGTGGATTTTTTCCAGCATTTTAAGTATGTCACATCTTTTGGTTCTGTACGCCTCAGTGACAAGTCAGGTATCACCCTTTTTTTAAAAGATAGATTTATTTATTTATTTATTACAAGGTCTTGCTACATCGTTCAGACTCCTAGTGATCCTCCTGCCTCAGCCTTCGCAGGCTGGAATTACAAGGGTGCGAACTACACCTGGTCTCCGTGGCCGGCTCAGTGTGCCTGGGGGCAGGGCCAGTGTGACTGTGGTACTGGGGATTGAATACCCAAGTCCCTGCGCTTGCCAGGCAGGCACTTAGACTGCTGTGCTATCTTCCAGGCCCTGGGGGTTATTCTTTCTGCTCAGGGTGTAAATTCTCTTTTTCTTCTGGTCTTAATAATATTTTGCCTTAAAATTACCTCTCACAAGTTTGCCCCTGAAGTTCCTGCGTATTGCTCTGAATCTGTTCCTCCAGGGGCTTACCAAGCCTGACTGATTTCCCGCCAGAGGAGGAAATGCTCAACTGTCATATCTGAAGGATGGATGAAAAGATAAGGTGGTAAAAGAGAAAAGCTGCACGCCGACTTTTTAAAAGAAAGGTTTTTAGACGTGGCCTCAGATCATTCCCGTGTCCAGCGTGGAGGCCCAAGTCTGCACTGGGTCTCAGCAAGGCTGGCCATGCAGTTAATGTTCCATGCAGCTGTGTGAGCAGATGTTTCTTAGCTGTGGGAAGCTGGGAGATTGGTGTCAGGAGCCCGAGCCTTTCCTGCTGCACACAGTCTGCCTGGACTGATCAGGAGCACCTGTCTTCCCCTCGGGGCCTCTGCTACCTCCCAGACGTCACATGTTCCAGTGCAGCCAGGGTGAGGTCGGTGGCCTGGGTTCACCTCCCACTTAGCTGTGGGTCCTTGGGCGTTTTACTTGACCTCTCAGTGTCTACTTCCCCATTTGGAAAGAGCGGAAAAACAGTATTTATTTTATGGGATTATTGTGAGGGTCAAATAAGTTAACATAGTGAAACCCTTGGAGCCGCACCTGGCACCTACAAGTGCTTGTCACCGAGAAACACAGTTGTGACGCACTGGCTTTCCATGCTTCTGCCTCCACCTCTGCCCATGGCTGCTCTGGCCCAACACCCTTCCCCACCCTCCGTCTTCAGAGAGCGGTGCAATAACTGTGCATGTTTTGAGAACAGTGCAGGACTACTGCCTGACTCCAGAAAATGGATCTCGTAGAGAGGCGCAGGGACATGACCCAGAGGAAAGCATGTAAACGTGAAACCAGCTCCTGTTCCAGATGACTAACAGGTTAGCTTCCTTCCAGTTTTCCTAACCACACACTCTTAAGTAAATAGGCAAGTTGAAATTTCCCACAATGCACTGCTTCAAGGAGGAGGAGCCACATTTATTGAGTATCATGTACTACATCTAATCTTACACACTAGGAGCCAACATCATTTTTAGGTAAGGAAATTAAAGCAAACAAAAAATGATTATGTGCCTTTCCAGGGTCACACAGCTAGTATGAGAATTCAAACTATTTTATTCTTTTCCCCTTTTGTCTTTGCATGTTAGTATGTACTTTGTTCTTGCCTCTCACAGAAAGGTCATTGAGGGGTGGTTGGAAAGATAGAAATCGCTTATGAAAGGATGTCCTATGAATAAGAAGATAACAATGAACTAGGTGGTAGGAAAATGATGGAGAATTTACTAGTCAAAGAAATAACATTTTCAAAATTGACTCAGGCCTCTCTTTTTACTTTTCTTCCTTGGGGTTCTTAAATATTTCAGTTTTCCTGAGTTGCTTCTGACTTTGTTTTCTTGTTCTAAGTGGGAACATTTGCACCTATGAATTTAGTTCCTACCTGTATGCATGCTTGAGTCTGGCTCCATGTCCTGCAATCCACACTTAGGTCCTGAGCACCAGGTCTGTCTCCCCAGCTGGCCCTCCAACAGAAGCCCATCGCTGTGAGTGCTGATACTGAATCCACAGCCCTCCCCTTGGAGCTTTCCGCATGTTTTTCATTGCCATCAGCAACAGTGCTGCCCATTTGCACCTCATCTGGAAGCCTCAGAACCCCTTTGTACTTATAGCTGCTTCTGATTACACACTTGCTGTGAGAGTCACTGGACCATTTACTTCTCCTACATCTTTTTGCATTTAACCTCCACAAGAAATACAAGTTTTAGACATTCATGCTTCCATTGCACTGACTGCTGAAGCCAAGATCAGGGTGATTCGCTCCCCATGTCTCAGGTTCATGGGCACAGGTGGTATTTAAACGCAGTTCTTTAGCATCTTCCTGGAAAGCTCAAGATCCCAAGTTTGATCCCTGGTACCAGGTAAATGATACACAAGTAGATAGATATATAAACAAACCTAGCTCTTTTGGGCTCCAGAACCTGTGTTCTTTAACACAAACCTCATGCATGGGACTCACAGACATATTTTATTTGCTAGAAACATCAGTGAGCAACCCTCAAAAGGTTCTAAAAAAGAATCTGGATTTCAGATTCTTCCTTCAGAAGATCTCTCATCTCCCCCCAAACTCCACATTGGCTGGCTGCCAGTGAGTAGTGGCCGTTTCTTTGAAAGGGGTGTCCCTCCTCTGGTTTGCTGCAGTCCCTGTCACTACCTGAAGTATTCTTGCATCTTCCCTCATCCGTATTATTTCCCAGACTCCTGATGGAATTTGAGCTCTTGATCCCTGTTGTATTGTGCTATGGGGCCTCACCTCGTCTTTCACTTTTCTGCAGTCTGACCCACAGGTCCCTAAGCTGACAGTGTTACAGACTCATAGTCTGATCTGTCTCACTTTCTTCACTCCTGTTGTGGCTTAGATCCAGTGAGCCTCTCGAAGATGAAATGTGCTCCAAGGCAGGAATTCTGGAATATGAGTGCACTGCGGGAGCACTACAGCTGCTTGACTCTTAGGTGATGGGGTCTGCCAGAGGAGGTGGTCTCTGGGTTATGAACTGGAAGGGTTTGTTTCCTTCCTTGGTCCCCCCTTCTCCCCTGCTCCCTGGTTGCCACGATGTAAGGAGATTTTCTCGGCTCTCCCGCCCTCCCCGCCTTGCTATTTCTGTCTTGGAGTCAGAAGATCATAGCCAAATGAACCAAAACCCTCTCCTTACCTTGTGTGTGCTGGCTATTGGCCCCAGCAACAAGGAAGGGGATCCCTGTTGTTGGATGGGCTCTTACAACATCACCCTCACTTGCTTTGGGATCACCTGGTTTCCTGCTTTGATTCGTTTTCCACATTGCCTGTAATTAGGGATACAGAAATGCAAACAGATGCTGCCCACTAAGCTCAGAATGAAATACAAACTCTTTCAGTGTGATCTATAAGACCATCTGTGATCTGGCCTCCAGCCAATATCCTCATCTCTGCTTACTTTTCACACTCCTCTTGGCTTTATTGAAAAATTGGCTCTTCTTTCACCAAAACATAAGCGGAGTAGAATTGACTGTGCTGATGCTAAGATGCTATCACATTTTAGCGGCTCATTCAGTTGTGTTGTGTGTGATACAGTAGAGAAATAAGAGCCTAAGCTTTGTGTTCCATACCTGTCCACTAATAGGTGTGTGGGTTATTCAAAGAAATTGTCGACCATATCCATTTACAGCTCAGCTTAATATAATGGGCTCACGATGTATACTTCATTTTTATACTTTTCTGCTGGATGGTTAAGACGTAGGTAGATCAAGACTTATATACCAACACAAGAACTTTATATTTCCTATGTGGTCATTGAAGTCCTCTCAGGGTTTATCTTGTAGTCCTGTACATTATTCTGTAGTTCCATTGTCTGTGTCATCCATGTGGATGAGTCACGGCCAATGCTTGACCAGATTGCTCTCTGTGAGAGCTTGAGAGAAAGTTTTCTCTTCATG
>PVKA01042892.1:0-17112 GCA_004027165.1 Ctenomys sociabilis | reverse complement strand
GGCTCACGATGTATACTTCATTTTTATACATTTATGCTTTTCTGCTGGATGGTTAAGACCTAGGTAGATCAAAACTTATATACCAACACATGAACTTTATATTTCCTATGTGGTCATTGAAGTCTTCTCAGGGTTTATCTTGTAGTCCTGTACATTATTCTGTAGTTCCTTTGTCTGTGTCATCCATGTGGATGAGTCATGGCCAATGTTTGACTAGTTTGCTCTCTGTGAGAGCCTGAGAGAAAGTTTTCTCTCCATGTGACTCTCGCCAGGCACACTATAGAACTTTGATCTCCTTCCTCTGTGGCTCCATAATCTTCTGGTTCAGAAAATTTGGAGCTCACCTGAGTCTCATAATATTGCAGTACAGGTTCTCCTATGTCCTGCGTCTTCGCTGACCTTGAAAGGCTAGGGCCAAAATGTTGGCTGGCTGTGTGGCTCTTTTATTTCTCCAACTTTGATCTGTAAATCCATCTTGTCAAGGTATCTTAAAACTAGCTCATTGATATTTGTACTTCAATAAAACAAAAATTAAAAAATAAATAAATTTTAAAAAGCATATATATGTATATTTAGCCATCCATGTTTTGAAAATCTGTAATATATGTATCGTTGTATGTTACCCTGTTTATGTCATTTGTTCTCTTTGTTTTTGCTCCTATTTTTCTCTCTTCAAATTAAAATACAAATAAATAAATTTAAAAATGAATAAAGTAGATACCCAGTAAAATAAAAATTCCATTAAAATATCTACAACAGATTAAGCCAATAAGAGGATAGGATCTCACATATAGAAGACACGCTTGCAGTTAACAATCACAGAACGCCAGATTTCTTAACAATAGATATCATGTCTACATCTTGTTCTCTGAATAACTACTATGAAGACAACAATGTATTAATTATTGTCACTGTCATACTAAGGGTATTGAAATTGTATTATTGCTATTTTATCTTTTTTTATTAAAATGAATAAAAGATAAAAAGATAAGTAATATATCAAAAAAAAAAACCTAAACTAAACTAATATTCTTAAGGAATGTCATTACTTGTTCTCCAAACTCCTAACTTCCAGCACTCTTACTGACACATTTCTTTATGGACAGGTACATTATATGCTATGCTTTTGCATTTTTCTGGGATTTCAGATTTTCTTTGAAGTAGAGATCATGATTTAAATCAACAGTTATTTTGCATCACGATAAATATGGCTGCACTGCAATAGAAATGATGCATGCTTCTAACAATGTCCCCTAAAAAGAACCAAGCTGCCCAAAAGAAAGCAGAAAGGAAGTTTTATGCATAGATCCTGCAACAGGTTAATTTTCTGCATAGCTAATTCTTACAAAAATATCAGTGTTAGAGTCTGGAAGCCTAATGAAGTGTAGAAACCAGAAAGATCACCAAAGAGGTTCTGTTTCAGTGACACTAATGAAAAGGCCATCCTCCCTTGCAGAAATAGTAAGATTTCCTAATAGGCAAATAGAATGAGGTAAAAAATTAATTAGAAAGGAAACTCATTAAGAGCTGGTATATTAATTGGCGTGTAATCTGAAGTGCACTTGATTGAACAGTCAAGGAGAGAAGCAGTAAGACAACAAGAGTTAGTGAGGAGTTAGGCTTCTGCTTACAAACTTCATGAAGCACGGCTTTTCAAGCCTAACCCTAGGCAATCCCAGGGACTTGACCTTGAAGGCCTCACAGGAAAAGCTGCCCTCACCCTGCCACCTCATTCAAAGCCACAGGCAGTTGAAAGAATTCTCTGGGGAAGACTAAGAGACTCACCCATAGCCTGGCCATGCTTTGTCAGTATACATGCATTTGGCATGAGGGCTCATTCTCAGTCTCATTAGCTCAGGCATTTTCATCAGGTGTTTTGACTAAAGCTTTGCCATTAAATGGATAGTAATGCTAGGAAAAAAACCAGGCTCTCCTACTGCCCAGCACCTAGTACATTTGTACTCCTGGCCTACTCTTATCTCTTTAGCTCAAGGTCCATAAAATTGCTGGAGTCTCTCCCTCAAGATTTCCACAATAGCAGTGCCACTGCCATGTTTATGCCAGTCCATCTAGTTTTTACCAGCTACCATTCTGCAACAAAAATGACACCTTTTCCTGTTTCGCAAGCTTGTTGGTACCATCACATGAAGTGGGTATTGGCTTAATTTTGTTCAATAGGGCCTGAGCTTTAATCAGCTACTTCCCAAACTGGCAGTTTCACTCTCTTCAAGCTCAGGCAAGCTCTCCAAAGGGCTACCTTTGAGAAGATCCTTCAAAATACCTGGAAGCATCTCCTACTTTATGTGAACACTCATTTCTTTGTTTTTCTAATTTTGGATCTTTGAGACCTGGTCTTTCCATGCAGTTCAGGCTAGCCCCAAGACCTATATGTGTCCCAGGCTCTCCTGTAATCCTCCCTCCTCCTTCCAAGGGCTAGGAGTATAGGCTTAAGCCATCGCACATAGTTTAAAGCTTCCTTTAAGTGGACACCCTCCTCCCTCCCAATTGAAGGATTATATTGTCCTGCTTCTGTTTCACATGCATGTAATCATGTGCATAACTTCTAACAGAGGGGAGTCTCCCTAAAGGTGAGAACATGGTTCCTTCATCACCATCTTCTTCCAGTAGCTCTGAGGAAAGACAAAAGGAGTTGGCTCCAGGAAGCCATCAGGAATCATGAGGTGCTCTGCTGAGTTACAGATATGCCTTGTTCAGCAGTGAGAGTGGGCAGACACAGGCTCTATAAACCTTCCGGAACTTCCAGATCATACTAGAACTCCTAATCCTCCATTATTTATGTGAAAGAGAAAATAATTTTTTGTGTTAATAAGTTACTTTTATTTTTGTTCTCATGCTGTGAATCCTACCTAACACATGTAGGCACTCTAATGTTATTGAATAGTAGAGTAATAGTAAATCTGTATGTGAAACACATTTTATGACAAAGCCACATATTTGCAAACCTTCCGAAATACAAAACACCAATTAGAAAGCCATAAATATTAAACTTTGTACACTGTGCTCAAGGATCTTGTCATATATATATATATATATATATATATATATATATATATATATATATGACACTTGATACAGGGTCTCATTATGCAGCTCAGACTCATAATGATCCTCCTGCTATCAGCTTCCAGCTTCCCCAGTGCTGGGATTACAAGTGTGAGCCACCACATCTTGATTTGGTTGCTGGCTCAGCACACCTGAGGATGGGGCCAGCACAGCCTCTGGTACAAGGGATTGAACCCCGTCCTTGCACTTGCCTAAGCAGGTGCTTAGACTGAACTAAATACTTGAAATCTTTATCATTTGTTACTTTTCTAGAAAAAATGAGGATAATGATAAGAAAATGAATTTAAAATATAAGTACAGTGACTAACAAGTTGAAAGTGTTTGAGAGCCAGCCAAATAGCTCAATGGATTAAAATGCCTGCTTAGGAGGCACAGGGACCAGGGTTCAATCCCTGGTACCATGTACTGTGCTGGCCCTGCCCCTGAGGCTCACTGAGAAGGCCATTGAGACTGAATGTGGTTGCACGGGCCTGTAATCCCAGTGCTTGGGAGGCTCAAAACAGGAGAATCACTATAAGTCTGATCTGTGTGGTGACTGTACTAAATACAAAGAAAAAAAAAAAAAAAAAGCATTCCATGACTATTTCCTGCTCACACATGGAATCATACAAAGGACTGTGCATCCCTTGAACACATTCCAAAGGTTGAATAGAGCAATGGCTGCTGGCACAATGACAATTGTATGAAGTATCAAGCAATAATGGATAGTAACCATAACCAGACAACAAAGTATGCTCTGGCCCCTGCAAGCAGCCAAAGTGTGGCTAAAAACATGAAGACAGAATTGACCTGAGCACAACACAATGGAGGGAAACACATGCATAATTAAAAAGAAATTGAATAGAAGAAAAAAGACTCCTTAAACAAATACTCAAGAGTTCTCACATCTATTGTGTAATTGGAACTGTGATTAATACCCCAGATGATAATATTTGTTCAGTGCCCTGTCAGTGTTGGTTTTGCTTTGAATCAATAAAGGCTTAGATCTCTAGCCTTAGACTTACTAACCATTGCTAAGCTATAATCTCTATCTATAAACTAAAAAGCAGACGTAATATAATTAGGGGTACACCTTTAGGGAAGAAAAATGAATATGTAATGAGAGCATTTCAAAACAAATTTTGACCTTGGGTGAGAAGCAGTACTGAGCTCAGAGCATTTCTTTACTACTTGTGATATGTTTGATTTGGGGGTACTATAGATCATTGATGTCTCACTGAAGTCAGAATTGACAGAGAAAATTATACATACTTTTCTTCCTTTGAAAAGGAATTTGAATCTAATTTTTCTTTTTTATGGATAACTTCTTAACTAAACCTTCAAAGGACAATATAGTGAGAATAATTTTTAAAACTGTTTTATTTAGTTAGTCATGTCACAATATCTTGCTATGTAACACAGGTTGGCTTTGAACTAGTAATTCTTTACCTCAGCCTCCTGGGAACTGACAGTAATGATGTGGCCTACCATGCTCAGCTGAGTTTTTTAAAATTGATACGCCCTTCCCAGGTAGACCTGACTTCTAAAGCACTTTAAATATAACAGTACTGTTTTATATACCTAAAAATTTCAATATGAATATAATTTTAAATCTTAAATATTTGCCCTTCAAAACTTATTTTTACTATCCTTAATAAAATACAAAGAAGCTAATAGGCCACTGACATTCACAAGCTTGTATTTTAGGATTTTGACAATGAGCTAAGACTAAAAATGTCAGTGAGACACATTCACGGTTTTTTGAGACTAGCATTGGTACTATCTGCTGGAAGGCTGTGGGTTTTGTTTGGTGGGTGCTGTACAAAGAACTGAACTCAGGACGTTGCATTTTCTAGGCAGGCACTGTGCCATACATACCCGGTGAGAGGCTGTGACAGCAAGGAGTCACGTGTGTGTTTCTCAGTTCCTTAATATTATGTTCAGACAGAGTGACTTGGTGGCAATAGTTCTGTGTGGCCAGAATGACCATTTCCAGGCTTGACTAGGCGCTGGAAGCTACCAGTCCTTCAGGTGTTAATAGTTATCTCTCAATAACTCAGAAGATTAAAGCACCTGCAAGCAGCGGCAGGGGCCAGGGGTTCGATCTGGGGTGTGCTGAAACGGTAATTGAGACTGGGCATGGTGGCATGCACTTATAATCCCAGCTTTTGGGAGGCTGTCAGTATGAGTCCCATCTGGTAGTGAGACCCTGAACACCTTGTAGACCCTTCCCTTAAAAATATAGTTATCTCTCGATGCTCTTCCCAGGAGGTAGCCAGCCTCCCTGCAGAAAGGTACACAGCCAACCTCACTTCCTGGAAGGTGCACATTCCAGGTGAGACTCATCATTTTTACCCTTTCCCTGACAGAGAAAGTGCTAGTAATGAATCCTCTGGTCTTTCAGCAGATTCTTCACTAACAAACACAAATCTGTACTAAGGCAGGTCCTATGGCAAACGGTTGTAGAATTTTCTAATATCACTGTATTCTGACATGTATGTGGAGTGGGAGTTGACTCTGAAACCTGAGTGTCTTCAGGATCACTGGGAGGGCTTTGGAAAACACAGATCAATGGATAATTTCACCCTAACCGTTCACAAGCAGAAACTAGAAGTTTGCCTTTCTAGAAGGTCTGAAGATGATGTTGATACAGCTCATCAGAGGACCACAATGTGGTAATCACCAATCTAAAGCATAATACCCATTTCAGCCCAGACAGAAAAGATCAAGTGTCGGTTTTTAGTTTGTGGTGCCCATGAGGCACGCAAAAGGAGAAAACAGAAATCCACAGCTCTCAGTGTGTGTCTGAACCCTAGAACAATAGACTAAACTTACGTGTTGTGCGTTGCTCCTAGAGAAGAAATACACCTCAGTTGTTAGACTGACTTTTTAGTACAAGGCTTAGGGACAGGAACAAGTAGATAATGAATCCCAGTGGAAAAGAAAGACTGAGTTAGCCCATGACCACTTCTTTATTTTTTTAAAACGATTATCTGGTTTTCATCCATGAGTATTTAAACAATAAACTCAGTGTTATGAATAGCATGGTGCATATCCTGAAGCTAAAAGAAATAAATAAAATATATCCCCAGTTAGTTTTGAGCAGATGTTTGAGAAGAGGATAGATAAGAACATTAAACTCCAATAGACCATTATTCAAACAAAAAGTTCAAACTTTTGGTAAAGATTTCCTTACATAGCTTGGGTTTTTATTTAATTATCTGGCATCCTATTGAAAACTTTCCATAGCTTATACTAGCGATGGTCAGCAATGTGACAATGGCATATCCTAACCCATTTTTGGCCACAAAGTGACTTCTGCAGCTCCAAGTCTTCTCTCTGGAACTTACATTTTCATGGCAGTTGGAATCTCTAAGAAAAGCTCTCAGAACCCTAACCAAGCCCCAAGAAGAATCCATTTTTGTGCTAAGAAAATCATTACATTTTTCCATTAGTACTCTGACCTTACGGTTCCTTGGTGTACACTACTTCGCAGAGTTCTTTTTCATCTACAAGAAAGCACAGCATCACAGCAAAGGTGCATGTGGAAATGAGAATTTTGATGTAAATTGCAGAACTAACCACCATCACAGAAAACATGTTTCTCTTTCATGGAAGATAATTTTTCTTGTGTTTTAAGTCCTAAGTGGAAGAATTTTGCCTTGTCACTCATAGATACATATGATGGGGTAACTTACGATATACTTATGGCTCACAGTGGTAAATTCTTTCCAATGCATTAAGATTAATTCACTTTAAGAGATAGTCATTACCAGTCATTATACCTATATTAATAAGCCCCTATATTTATAACTTAAAATAATTGTATTCATATTATACATTTATAATTTGTGTATTTTATTTATTTTTAAATGCATATTTTAACTGTCAAAATTGAAGGCTAATTTATGCAAATATGAAACAGCCAAGGGATCTAGCTGGTAATCTACATTTCAGAGTTTAGAATATTAGAAGGAGAGAATTCTAACCTGAACTCTCGACTGAGAAAGTGGATGCTTGGAGAACAGTTCTTATCTTTACAAGATTTCAGACAATTCATGGTAATTATTTACCTTTAGAGAGCCTAGCAATTTTAATTAAGAAAGGAAATCTTAAAGGTCATTTTCAAAAAGGCTTTAGTGTATGATATTTGATATTTAGGGCACATGTAAATTGGTCTCCAAACAGTGTTGATTTCTCAGAGTAAATACAACTCTGGAGAAATGCAGCACCTTATTTAGCATCACCTACTCACAGTGAGATGCTTGTCTTTACAAATGGTCAGTTCTCTCAGACTTTCTTTTCATTTTGCAACCGTAGATTGTTTAGAAAAGACATCACCTAGGCATTTCTAATATAGCCTATGCAATATTTTTCATCATATTGATATGAAAATGTAAAATCTGTATCTTCTCTCTCTTCTGAGCCAAAATATAATATGTGAAAGCTGCTAAAACTTATGTGAAAGATATGGAATAATCAAGAAATATTCAGATAAAGTAGCTGTATATGAGAGACACACTGATTAATAGCCTAACCCATACTTGCAAGCCAATGTGAATGGTAACCCAAAGCAGAAAATGCTACAGAGTCTATTTGTTTCAAAGTGAAAACTGTCCTCCTGACAGTATGCATATTGTTTTAATACACATACTTCCCTTAATGAGTTCTGAATAATAGAGAATTACTGCCTAAGTTTCATATGGAATTATGCAATGTAATGAAATAGACTTGGGTAAGGTTTCTCATCTATCTGGCAGATGAAGTTTGTAATTCACTGAAAACCAGGATATTAATAGCATAAATTGTACCCTTCAGATTTTACCTTCTCTATCAGGTTCTCACACTAAGGAGGCAAAACAATGTTTGCACATGCAGGTTTGATTTATTTCACCTAAAGGTATGGTTTCTGAGGGTCAGCGATTTAGCTGAGCTGACTAAGCACTTGCTTAAGGAAGCGCAGGGGCTGGGGTTTGATCCCTGGCACCGCATGCCACGCTGGCCCTGCTTTCGGATGCACTGGGCCTGTGATGGACTCTGGGCAGAGTGGCACAATCCTGTAATCCCAACACTAGAGGCAGAAAGCGGAGGATTACTACGAGTCCAAACTACATAGTGAGACCCCGCACAAAAAATAAATAAATAAAAATAGTATGATCTAGCTGCATTCATTAACCAATAAAAGCTTCAAATTTATTATTTTGATATCTAAATAATACTCTTTTATGTAAAAATACCATGTGTTCTTTATCAGTTCCTCAGTTAATAGATATTTGGGTTGTTCCTATGATGTAACTATGACAAACTGTACTGCTATCAACATCAGTGTATATATATATATATATATATATATATATATATCACTGTGATATGATGTTTTCAGTTCTTTTGGGGAAATACCAAGGAGGGCAATAGCTGGATTGAATAGAACCCCCAATCCTAGCTTTTCAAGGAATCTCCACATTGATTTCCACCGTGGCTGTACCAGTCTGCACTCCCACCAACAG
Organism: Ctenomys sociabilis; assembly: GCA_004027165.1. Lineage (NCBI taxonomy): Eukaryota > Metazoa > Chordata > Mammalia > Rodentia > Ctenomyidae > Ctenomys > Ctenomys sociabilis. The sequence continues at coordinate 8,542 of PVKA01042892.1, read as the reverse complement.
TGGAGAAGGGTTCCTTTTTCCTCACAGCCACTCCAGCATTTGTTAATGGCTGACTTTTTGGTGATAGTCATTCTTTCTTGGTGAAATGTAATGTCAGTGTTGTTTGAATTTGCATTTCTCAAACGACCAATGATGTTGAACAGTTCTTCATATACTCTTCTGTCATTTGTGTTTTGTCAGAGAAATGTGTATTTATCTGAGATGCCCAAAAGTTTTTAAAAGTGATCTACTTCTTTAAATAAACCAGCCATCAAAGTTCAAATATTACTTCCTGTAAACAGACTGATCATATCATTGAAATGAACAATTCAAAAGTCGTGGCATTCTCTCACAGTTGTATGCACATTTTTTGTAGAAATTAACTCTCTGTATCGATTTATTATATTTATTTTTAAGTTGTGTCCTATACTAATATCCTCAGATATTAGAAGGGAGTTTAACTTTCCGATAGTTCTTGGGAAACTTAAAGAAGTGCCAAAGATTATATTTTAGACTGAAAATATTAAGGTTTGTGAAGTTTGTGTCAGGATTAACTGATTAGTTTCATTTTCCTTATGATTTATCATGGCCCAGCTCTTTCTTTTCCCTTCTGAAATAATTTGCAAACAGCTCAGGCCCAGAGTGATCAGATAGAAGTGACCAAAGTCCATGTCTCTGTTGAGATCAGGCTGTGAGAGGCACTGTAGCCACTGGAGAAGGTTGCAGAGGGCGTCTTCATGAGTGGTGTGGAAGGAGGTACAGGAATCAGCCTGGTGGAATTTGGCAGAGCTCGCCAGCCCATGGGTGGCTTCCTAGAGTGGACCCCAGGGTTCCATGGGTGATATGAAGGGCATTCAGCGGGACAGTGTCTGTCTCAGGGTATCTGAGCTCAAGTTATTTGACTATGTGACTGTCTCACCATAAATATACTCATGACAATTTGTTCCTTAGCTTTTTCTGAGATCTGATGTATAATTATACATCATAGATGTAACTGTGTAAAATAAAGCCTCAATTTTCCCACCTGGACACTGAGGCATCCTGAAGGGTGAGTGCACAGACTGGTGATGTTAGGGACAATCGATTCTTCTCCATAACACAGGGGAGAATATCATCTTTCCTAGGACTGGCTCATGAAAAGGATGGATATTTCAGCTATGTAAATAAAGAGATCATTACATTGTGAGCTATGGCAAGTGTCTGTGTATGCTTTCTTTCAGTTCTCACAGAAACTGATTTGGGTATTGACAATGGAGATAGGACTTGGGGCCATTTTGCAAACGAACACAAAATTTAGAGTTTAAGTGTGTAACTTATTGGGGTCTGGGCAAGTACACTGCAACACAGAAGTTCTTTGCCCAATTTCAATGCCAGGGCCAGGGAGCTAGCTCAGGGGAAAGTACCTGCCTGGCATTTGCAAGGCCCTGAGTTTGATTCCCAGTACCCAAACAAAACAAATCCATTCTATACTATTAGCTTTTGTACTCCTTTCTTTGAAAAAATAAAATCTCCTTTGAAGCATAGACTTCTGATACGTCACTGCTGTAAGACTTCAAAAAATATAAATATATCCTAATAAATAATATCTCATATCATTACACAGTCTAAAAGCAGTAATGAAATATTCATGGCTAAAGAATAAAATGTTTTCTAAGATAATGAGTTCCTAATTTAATACTAAGGATAATAATGTGGACATTTTATACATAGGATGAATTTGATTGTTTTTTTCTTGTGGTTTTTGCTGTCTTTGCTGATCCCATAAGTCCCTCTGCGTGGAGGTTTAACTACCAGTGGCCCATTTTGCTGATAGTGTTACATAAGGAACTTCTTTGGAGCCTTAGATAAAGGAGCCAATTGGTTCTGGCAGAAGTCATAAATGTAGTGCTATGTCAGAACTGCCGAAGCTAAAATTCCTAAGCTTAGGTATTTCTAGACTGACAATACAGTATGAATGGATCTGGGCACTTGTGCAAATGTCAGCTTGTGGTTGTGTATTTTTAGGGAAGATATTTTCCTTCTTCAGACAGCACCAAATTCAGAGATGGACAATTTTCCTAATTTATCTAGGTCTCGGTTTTTTTCTAATTTACCTCTTTATGGATAACTTAGTGATTTGGGGTCCTAGCATAAGAAAAGAACACTTTTGCTTTCACTTTCTCAGTTTGGCTCAACCTTAGGATTTCTTCTTCTGTCCCAGGCTTCACCTCAGTTCTGTGTAACGTCACATAAGTATACTCAGTGAAACTGACTTGCACGTGTCCTCCAGGTAAAAGCTGGCTTCAGTGCTCCCATTATTCTCCAGTTTTTACCTTCAGCCAACTATTGGCCTCAGTTCAGTACTTTCTTTCTAGGTTATAATCCTGTTTTTTTTTTGTTTTTTTTTTTTTACTTTTATTTATTTCTTCATCTTCCCAGCAAAGCCATTTGGTTCTAGCTACTCATCACTCACATTGCTAGAAATACAACCCAGTGGGTGAGTTTTACACTACTGAGTTATTTAAACTTTGGAATTTACTAATATGCACTGCTAAAATTAATGTGAAAGAAAACCTATTACAAATTATATAATTAATCCTGCAGTTTAAAATTTATAAGATAAATCAACATGCTCCTCCTCAGTTTTAAAGTATATTTTTGATTGAATGAAGGTCAGTGCTTTTGTTTTAATTTATTGGCAAGCCCACATGGAGACTAGTTTTGATATTAATAATGTATAAGCTTGGAAAGCCATAATCTTTCTGGACTATAGTTGTGAGAATTTACTAACTTCAAGAAATAAAATTTTGTGTTTATTGCAACCATCTAAATATGGACCAGAGCCATACAGGAATGTAATGATTAAATCAAAAAGATGCAGCTCCAAGACTGAAATCTCATTAGTACCCAGAAGATCTCTGAGTGTGCTGCTTCTCAGTCAGTGCCTCACTTCATGTAATTCCTACTTGTAATTCTGATGTCGTTTGGTCTCACAAGACCTGAACTAAAGTTGGTGATGCTTATTATATTAAAACTTATCAATTCCTCTTGCAAAAATTAAACTGTTAGTTAATTAAAATGTGCACTATTTAATATGTGCTCCAGATGATCACAGATACTTGACAGGTACACTGGGGATTCAGTGACTTATCTTTTGAAAATCAGTGAAGAGAGCTGCTTCTCCTTTTGGTCCTAAGTGTAGCATTGGCCCTCAAAAAAGGAAATACAGGGCAGGGCGTGGTGGCGCATGCCTGTAATCCCAGCACTCGGGAGGCTGAGGCAGGAGGATTGTTGTGAGTTCGAGACCAGCCTGAGCTACAAAGTGAGCTCGAGGCCAGCCTGAACTGCATAGTGAGACCCTGTCTCAAAAAGACAAAAAAAAAAAAAAAGGAAATACACTGGAACATATGAAAGACCTCCAATTCTCTACACGTGTGTGATGATGGGGGTGGGACTCTGGACCCAAGAGCTTAACACTTCACTGTATTGCTAATAGCACATAGCTTTACTTTTATTTGTTTTATTTATTTATTTATTTATTTATTTATTTATTTATTTATTTATTTATTTTGTCTTTTTGAGACAGGGTCTCACTATGCAGTTCAGGCTGGCCTTAAGCTCACTTTGTAGCCCAGGCTGGTCTCAAACTCACAACAATCCTCCTGCCTCAGCCTCCCAAGTGCTGGGATTACAGACCTGCGCCACCACGCCTGGCTTTTTATTTGTTTTAAATTAAATACAGGTATGTATGTAGACACACATGTATGTTAGTTTTGTTCTAAATTCAGAAAAATTCTACATATTTATAGAAGAAAATATGTATATTTGGGGATGATTAACTCAAAACTTGTTGTCTCACATACTATTATTTATTTATTTATTTAGTTGAAAATACACTTCAGGGGCTGGGGAGATGGCTCAGTGGAATAAGTGCTTCCCTGTCAAGTGCAAGGGCCTGAGTTCAATCCCTGGTTCCACCAAAAAAAAAAAAAAAAAAAAGACAAAGAATACTCTTCAGATCTACTCTGCTAGAAATTTTCAAACAAATGTTACCTTGATATTAGTTACAGCTATCATACAGTAAGGCTTGAATTTAAGCTTAACTGAAATAATACTTTCATTGTACATAATTTTTGATTTTTACCTTATATATTTTATGATTATTTAAATATTTTCATCATGTATTACCTGTTTCAATACTTAAGAAAATGTCTAACTGGAAGACATTCTAGAGCTTACTTGCCACATTGGTTAGTCCAAAGACTAGATCTCACCAATGGTGCAATGCTGTAGGGACAGTGTGACTACATAACATTCATTTACTTCGTGATTTAAAGTAAAATCAAAAACAATTATAGCTTTAATTATCTATTGAACTGACATCCTACTACTATAAATCATCATATTAAATAATAGAGTTCATGTAATATAGTATTCTATATAATTTCTCTCTCTCTCTCTTTTTTGTTTTTTGTTTTTAGGGAAGGATGTACAGTGTTTCAGCATCTCAGTACTTGATCAGATGAGTAATCAGATGTGTAGTGATTTGCCTGCTCACAGCCTCCCAAGAGCTGGGATTGCAGGCATGTACCACCATGCCAGTCTCAATTGCCATCTCATTATGCCCTTGGGGTGGGGCTGACAAGGCAGGACCAGGGATGAAGCCCTGGGTACCTCAGGGCTTGAATCAGCTGAGCTATTTGGCCAGCTTTTTCATTTAACTTCTTTAAATTTATGCATTATGACTTTTTATTCATTGTATTTATGTTTGCAGCAAATAATGCTTATATTCTTTATGTAGAATTGGTATGTGTACATAAATTCTTTTCCATCCTTTTCCATCTACATCTTCATCCATCTTTTGATTCCCTTTATATCTGAAAAAGATCTATCTCCCAGTTCCTGATATCTGTCTTTTATTTTGTTCATTTTAACTTGAGCCCTTATATTAAGGAACTCATGTGATGTTGAAGTCCCTGTGTCTGATTTATTTTACTAAGCATCATGGTGTCAAGTTGCACCTATTTTCCTACAAATAACTCATGTTCATCATGTTTCTCTTCTGATAAAAGTAAAACATAAATTCCTCTTCCTAAGTTTTAATAAAAACTGGAATGAGCTGATGTTATATAAAGCACATAAGTGTAACTATAAATTTTACATAAATATTGAACTTAGTCCAATTAATTAAATGAAATTATGATGAAATTCCCATATTAAATAATCACATAACAAATGATTTTGAGAATAATTGTATTATCTGTCAATTTCTGACCTATAAGAGGACTCATATTAGATCAAATTTATAGTGACTATCAATCAATGAATGAAGAAACTATAGTGAATTATAGTTTGAAGCTATCTCAATAAACATTGGCATTTATCTGTAATTTTCAAACTCCTTGTTTATGTCAGAAATTCTATCTCTGTGATCAAATTGAGCAGATGTATGTTCTTGGAATTTATGTGTAAATTTAGATGACATCAATGCATTTTCCCTCCTAGAGGAGGAAAACTACTCCCATAAGTTCTCGAAAATATCTGAAAACACTTGGCCATCTTATTTTTGACAAAGGGGTCAAACACACTTACTGAAGAGAGATAGACTCTTTAACAAATGGTGTTCAAAAAACTGGTGTTCTACTACCAAATCTAAAACTAGAAATTTCCCCAGGTCTATCACCATGCACTAAACTAAAGTCAAAATGGATTAAAGATCTAAACATTAAAACAGAAACACTAAATATTCTGGAAGAGAAAGTAGGTAGAAATCCTGAAGACATAGGGGTAGGCAAAGAGTTCTTGAACAAAAATCAAACTGCATGGGAAATACTCGAAAGAATCAATAACTGGGAATGCCCCTTATTGAGAAGTTTTTGCATGTCAAAAGAAATTGCCAACAGAGTGAAAAGACAACCCACAAATTCATAAAAGATCTTAACTAATAAGCACTCAGACAAAAGTCTTCTATCTAGAAATTATGAAGAACTAAAAAAAAATTACGGTCACAAAATTTAAAGACTTAACCCAGAAATGGGCATCCAGAGGCCTAAATTAAAGCTGTAAATAAATATATAAATGTATGAAAAAATGCTCCACATGACTAGCCATCTGTGAAATGAAAATTAAAACAACACTGAGATACCATCTCATCCCAGAAAGAATGGCTACCATAAGGAAATCAACCAACAATAAACATTAGAGAGGATGTGGGGAAAAAGGAACACTTCTCCACTGCTGGTAGGAATGTAGACTGGTGCAACCATTATGGAAATTAGGGTGGAGACTCCTCAAAAACCTAGGACTGGAAATCCTATTCAATCCAGCTATCCCCCTTCTTAGAATTTTCACAAAAGAACTGAACACATCATATCATAATGAGATATGTGCACCTAATTTAATAGCAGCATAATTTTTGATAATCAAATCTTGGAAACAACAAAAAATGCCCCTCACCTGAGGAATGGATTAAAAAGATGTGGTATTTTTATACAATGGAGAGTTACTCACTTGTAAAGAAAGATAAACATGAAGCTTTCATATACCAGTGGCTGCCACTTCATAAGTAAAATAAACCAGACCTACATATGTAAGTATCATGGTGTCTCCCTAGTGTAAGAACTCAAAAGAAATAAAAATTGAAAGTTTTGACAGAGTTAAATGGAAAGCAAGAACTTAAGGATTAAACAATGAAGAGAGAGAAAGGAGAAAAGTTAAGAAATATGGCAGGGGCAAAACCATACATTTATATATAAAAAATGGCTAAGGCAATGGTCCTAAGAATCTCCATCAAGTTTTTGAAAATAGTGGTTAATAGGTAGAATTCTCATCCTGACTAACTATATATGTTGACATCGGCAAGCTAAGCAACTAAACTGAAGACAGCAATGTGTAATACTAAAACCATGCTTGAAATACCCATCATTTTGGTCTTCTAAATGTGTACTGCTTCTAATGTTATATTAATTATTGCTATACTCTCTTTAAAGTAAATGTTTGTTAAAAAAAGGTAATAAAAGAAAACAAGAGACAAGAAGAAAAGTCATAGAATTGTCCTACTACAATATTGTATATGGTTTGATTTCTAAATTTGTGTAAAAATGTAGAAATTTTTCACATTGTATATGGATTTATTTATTTTTTTAAATTAATTTTATTGAGAAACAAATAGCAATGGGACAGTTTCAAAACCTATTAGTGGGACAGTTTCAGTAATTTTAATGCATTGCATATTGTTGTCTTTGTAGTGATTATTCATAGTACAAGAGGCAGACATGATATCCTGTCCAAACACTATTAGAACAAATCTTTCTTCTCATTGAATTAAGAGAAAGTAGCTGCATATTTATCTTAACTATTTTGTATATACAGATACAAAATGGTCCTTCATTTGTATCCCCTTTTTTGCTTAGTTTTGTCAGAGGTGGGTATTACATTGCCATTTAAATATTGTAGGTGTGTAAATTCAGCAAAATAATTCAATATAGTTAAATAATTCATAATCGTTGTGGGTTATCCTTAGGACTGGCATTGTCAGAAGTTGTAGACTTAAGCCTTTTCAGCTCAGCCTATTAATATAGCTTTTTTATACTTCCTTTTTATACTTTTCTGCTGGATGGTTAAGATCAAGATAAAGCAAGAAATATATAACAAGAAATGCAACTTTTGTATCTGACAGGGTCAGTCAAATCCCCTCAGGATTTACCCTGAAACACTGTACCACAGTTTGTAGATTTAAAGTTTAGAATATCCATGGTTGTTGGAAAATATCAGTTCCATGTTATTTCTAAAGCATTTGATATTCAGACAGATAGTGATGTTAAGCTCACTACCCTCTGTTACAGGGTAATGATATCATTATGCTTGTATTCTGGATGTTTAGAGACTAAAGACTGCAGACCAAAAATTAGAGAAATAGAGTGGCTGCAAAGACAGCCAATATTTTTGCCCTAGCCCTTCAAGGTCAGTGAAGACTCAGGACATAAGAGAACCTGTGCTGTTACATCTTGTAACTCAGTGGTGTTCCAAATTTTCTGTTCAAGGAGATTATGGGGCCACAGATGAAAGTGACTGATGATGTAGAGTGTGCCTAAGGAGAGTCACATGGACAGAAAACATTCTTTCAGGCTTTCATAGGGAGCAAATTGGTCAAGCAATGGCCATGACTCATCCGTATGGTCCATATGGCTGACACTGACAAATGATTTACGAATTGTTGTATATGGGTTTCAGGTAAATCCTCAGGGGATTTGACTGACCATGTAAGACACATTTTCACTTATATATGTCTTTGTTTTGCTTGCTCTTAACCATGCAGCAGAATAATATAACTAAATGTATAAAAATAACACCATATTAAAATGTTGAGCTTTAAAATGCTCAAGTCAACAACTTCAGACAGTTGCCAGTTCTGCTGATAACCCACTATTATTATGGACTATTGGAGTATATTGGGTTATTCTGATGAATTCAAGTACCTACAATATTTGAACTGGCATCATTTATGAAAAGGTCCTTTAAAGACTCCTCCTAATCCAACTTCTCTAACAATGGAACTCCTGTCTCTGACAAAACAAAACAAAAA
>PVKA01042891.1:0-17110 GCA_004027165.1 Ctenomys sociabilis | reverse complement strand
TGAATCTTTGATATAATTCAGCTATAAAAAAACCTGTAAATATAATTTCATGTATGCACCTTGTACAGTACCAAAACGTTATGAAAACAGTTTGCAATGTATTAATTCATCGACTCTGTATGGTTAAGGTGTCTTGAAACTGTCTGATTGACATTTGTATTTTAATAAAATAAAAATAAATGGAAAAAAAAAAGATAACATCAGTCCCATTAGTGGCCATTTTGAACAGATAGGTTGCTTTATGATATCCTTGACTTGTCACAGGATATTTGAAATCATTTAGGGTCTAGAGCCCTAATTCAAATCTTCCCTGAGCACCAATGGATATTCATCTGCCTGTTTCTCTGGGCCCATAGATCCAAACTGAAGAAGCTAAGCCCAGAAATAAGCACCCTGTAAGTATCCTGCACTTCTATAGACTCTTTGTTTGGAGAACTTTTACCTCAGAATCACTCTTGGCACACATCAAGATGTGTGTGTATGGACAGTACAGTTGGGATAGATAATGCTGTGCTTCTACATAATTCTATGAGAGGCAAGATTTGCACTAATGATGGTTGGACAGGATATTATGTCGGCTTCTAGTACTATGGGCAACCACCAGGAAAATGTCAAGGTAGAAAGTTTTAATTAGTGAATCTTTGATGCAATTCAGGTATAAAAAATAAGATATGCAAACAGCTACACTCTATTTACTGAGAAGAGACATACGATATAATAATATCTGTAAGTATAATATCATGTATGCACCTTCTATGATACCAAAACATTATGAAAACAGTTTGCAATGTATTAATTTGTCAAATCCATCTTGTCAAGGTATCTCAAAACTGTCTCATTGATATTTGCACTTCAATAAAACAAAAAGAAAACAAAAAGAAAAAAAAGAAAGTATAAAAAAAAAATCACTCTTGGTCAAAAGAATTTGTTCCTACATAGTGGTACTTGCAGCTAAGGTCTCTGTTTCCCATCAGACCAACACAAACCATGAAATTCTAATGCCCGTTTCAGCCCTTGAGGGGGTTGTACAACTTTATGTACATTAGAGGTAATTATATTGCCTTATACCTTACGTATTTGATCTATGCCGACATATGTATTGCTGACTTTGTCACCTACCAACATGTCAGTTATCCTTGAGAAACTGAAATATGTTCAGGTGTATGACATGCTGAATGTAGTATGTAAGTTTAAACAATAAAATTTTACAATGAAAATAAAAGTACAAGTTTTTCTCAAATCTTCTTGCGATTAATGTTTTTGATAGCTACTCTTTCATCTTGTACCTGTTGACCAACTTGACAACTATGACCTATAACTAAAGATATTAGCATCTTAAATCTACCTCTCACTTCAGATGTTCAACAGTATTATAATTTCATTATCAAATAATAGTAAATTCATATTCTCACCTACAAATATAAATAATTCTAGTGTGTTCTGTACCTATTGTTTATAAGCAATACCTGAACAGAATGAAAACAGGTTTTTACATTACTATATAAATATAGTTCAATCCATTGCTTTGAAGTAGGACTGAATTACCAGATGAGGGATTATAATTCTGTCTCTTCTCTGCTCAAATGACAGTATTTTATGTGTTGTGGTCCGGTAGATTCCTGTCTTATTTCCTTTCTGCTCTCTTCACTTTATCTAAATCACACTCTGTTGCCATTGTTGCTCCTGCAACACATGATCACTTTTTAGTTTTCTCTTGTTGCTTTAGAATGTTGTGCCATTTATTGATTCACAGTTGTGCAAAAATGTCCTCATACTGCCTTCATGTTTGATCTGGGCTTTATTTTATCTATAAATCTATTAACTTTTACCTGATTTTTGACTCCTATTAATGGGTTTATTGTTTCTCATGTTCCTTAGTAAAATTTATATAGCCCTAACGGAAAGGTGTGCTCTTCTTGCTGGGAGGAGAAATGAGAAGATTAACCTAAATGTTGTTATGCACCAAAAGTATAAAAATAGAAGCTCAGAATGAAAAATGCCAGAGTGAACCCAATAGGCTTTAGGATCCTAGCAGTCTGTGTCACAGTGCTGCCCTTGTGAGATAAAGAAGCCTAAAAGAAATGGAAGCAAAATAGCAATGCTATTTCTAATAAAACTTTATTTGCAATTTTAAATTTGAATATTATTTTGATATGCCTTGATAGTAATTTTTAATTTTTTTTTTAATTTAAAAATCATTTTCAACTTGCAAGCCATACAGACACAGGCAGCAAGATGATTTTTTGGTCTGTGGGATCTATTTGCTAATCTAGTTTAAAAAAAATTAAAAACTAATATTTCTTCTCATACCAAGTTATGTTTAAAAGCTATTAAAGAGCAAATATATTTAAGATTTTATTGATAATTGGAAAGCTTTGTTAGAATTCTATCACCAAAGGAGTGTGAAAATGCTATACTCTTTACTTCATACTAGGAAAACTATCCTTTCACACTGGATGCTTTTAGCACTTATTCTCTACTGTTCAACTCTGAAATTTCACAGACTCTTACTGTGAAACTTTTTGCTTATTTCTTCCAGATACTTGGTAGTTTGGTTAGCAAGAACTTCAAGAAACAAAATTGTATTGTTCATATAATTACTTTTTATTATTCCTTATATTTATGTTTCTAATTCCTATTAAAATGGTATTGAATTTCTTAGATCTAACACTTATGAATCTCAACTCTATTTTTTCTGACTCACTGTCTGTCTTTTATGGCTCATTTTGGAAATTTTCCACAACTTTTTTTTTAATCTGATTTAACAGCTTCTTGTTGACATAACCATTGTAGTGGTTGATACATTGTGCTAACCTGAACAGTTAAAAGCTTAGGTAAAGTGGCTCAGCAATGCCATACCCGAGGGTGTGGAGGCCCCACCCTAGAGTGACTTATTACTTCAAGGGTATTAAAAAAAATTGAAAAGATAGAGCGTTCCATTTTTCCGCCGAAGAGCTCTGATCATCGCCTTCAGCTTAGAACTTCATCTCCTGGCTCCCCTTGCAGACGCTTCAGTCTCTGTCTTGGCTCTTTCAGCCTTCTGGTAGACTCATCAGCCTTCTATCGTGGACTCATAGGTCTTCTTATATGACTTGCACAAAACACTGCAGTGAGCTCCAGACCTTATGCTGAATCTTTTACTCTCCAGTATGTAGACGCCTTCTGCATGCTTCCTCATCTGACTCTGTGGCTCACTGTTGTAAGCCAATCTTATAATTTCTTATAAGATTGAGTACATGTTGTGCTGTACCTCTAGTAAAATCCTGACTGATACAACCATTATTTGTTTTTGATTCATTGACTTTTAAAAATTCCACCATTGTGTTTTCAGTATATAAGGGTTATTATTCACACAAATTGTTGATATTTTGAGTTTGGAGAATATTTACAGAGTAGCTAGGTTACTCACCAACGTATCATTTGCTTTTTTTTTAAGCAGAACTGGGGATTGAACTCAAGCCCTTACACTTGCCAGGCAGGCACTTATTCCACTGAGCCACCTCCCCAACCCCCAGTGCATCATTTTCTGGATGGAAAAGTTAGAATTCACTCTGCTGTTTGCAGAAATCCATTTCTCACATATTATTTTTATTTATGCAAGTCTCTAAAATTGGACTTCATTTGTGTTTGTGATATGTATCAGTCAGGATTTTACTAAAGAAACAGATACAACACAAGTTTTACAAAGATACAAGAAATTATAAGACTGGCTTAGAATGGTCAGCCACAGAGCTGGATGAAGAAGTGTGCAGGGGTCTGCACGCTGTAGAACAAAGGATTCAGTCCAAGGTCTGGAGCTCGTTGCAGTGTCCATGCAAGTACATATCAGGAGGCTGTGAGCAGAGGCTGAGGAGTCTACATTGGAAGGCAAAGGCCTTGTAGGGTCCAAGGTGGAAGCTGGTGTACACTAGAAATTATAAGATAATGTTCAAGCTGAAAGTGAAATTATGAGCAATTCTGAAGAATAGAAGTTCTTGTGTTCATACTCATTTCCCTTTTGTACCATCTAGGTGATGAGCCACCCTAGGGTGGCTCCTCTATACCCTGCAGTGTAGGCTTGCGGAGACAAGTTAACCCTGTAAACATGTCAAGTTGACATAATCAATCAACTACTGTATGCTTCATTTTATTCTTTTTTTTGTTTCCCTTTGCCTCATTCCTACTATTTTTGTAGCTATATGGTTTCCTTCAATGTGCAAATCTTACTTATTTCATTTTCTTCTTAAAGAGGAGGAAAAATGTTTCCCTCAGTCTGTTACATTGATCTGGTAGGTGAAGTAAAGGGTAAGGTAAACATTGATGAAATATTACTTGCAATGAGGGAAATGACTACACTATGGAATAGAGGCCACAAAATCAATTTTTGTAATCTTTTCTTTATTTGGTGCAGGATCTTGCTATGCAGTTCACAATCATAGTGACCTTTCTGTCTCAGCCTCATGGGCATCTGTGATTACAACTGTATACCACCTCTCCTGGTTTTGTTGACCAGCTCAAAATGGGTCTGGTAGATACTGGAGATCGAACCAAGATCCTTGCACTTGCCAGATAGGCACTTAGAATGCTGAGCTATCTCATTCTCTCACAAAATAAAATTTTGATGCTAAAATATTTGAGGAAGAGGCCTGAGGTGATATACAACCAGTAAATTTTCAGTTAGTGCTATGTATGAAGGTTTTAGTCTCCCAATTTGCCAGAGCAGGCTTGAGAAAGAAGAACAAAACTGGAATTGCCACATTATCTAATGTCAAGACATCTTGTAGAGCAACAGTAATTCAAACAGAAAGGTCTTCACATAGAAAGAGACACATAGGCCCAAGGCATATAACATAGAGCTCAGAAATGATTCTATACATCTATGAACATCTGATTTCTCTGCAAAGCTTATAAAACATACATTGGAGGGAGCCTTCTCACTCCATGGTGCTAGAGAAATTGCCAATCCACATGCTAAAGTTTGAATTGTCATTCCTATCTGTCACCCATACATGTATCAACTTAAAATGGGCCAAAAATATTAATATAAGATCTAAAACTTTGAAACTATTAGAGGAAAATATAGGGAAGATGTTTTAATGTAGTGATATGAAAAAAAGATATTGGTATGAGCAATGATTTTCTGGAGAAGACTGAGAAAAACATTGGAAACAAAAGAAAACATTGACAGATAGGATTACATAATAGGAAAAACATTCTGTACAGCAAAAGAAACAATCAACAGGGTGATGCATTACAGAGCAGGAGAAAATATTTGCCAGATATAAATCTGACAGAATATGAAAAGAACAGAAATAGTTTCACAAGCAAAAACTCTAAGCCATCTAATTAAATAATAGGAAAATAATCTAGGTAGTGACTTCTATAAAGAAGAAATATATAATACTAACCATCAGGAAAATGAAAACAAAAACAAATTCAATTTATCAAGTTAAAAATGGCTATCATGAAAAGACAAAATATAACAGCAAGTTCTGGAAAGGTTGTGAAGAAAGAGCCTTTTTTGGTCATGTTTGTAGGAATGTAAATTAGTACAAATACCATGGAAACCTAGGAAAACAGCATAGAAGTTCATTAAAAGCACACAAAGTATTAGTCATCCATAAAGAGAAATGAAATACTGTCATCTGCAGGAAAACAAATAGCACTGGAAGACAACAGCAACATAAGCCAGGCACAGACAGACAACCAACATACATCTTCTCTCATATATGAAAATACAAAATATTTTAAAAGATAGACTAAAAAGTAGAGTAGTGATTAATAAAGCCTAAGGGCAGAGTGGAAGGAAGGTGGATGAAAATGGTCCATGCAAATCAATTAGGTATAAAAATTAGACCTTTAAAATTTAAGCTGATTTCATTGATTTTTTATTTATACCGACTGGAAAATTTAGTCTTGTACAAGATGTAAGGAGAGTTTTACTTGCATTCTTGGAACTCTGACCATCCCACGTACTTAGAAACTCAATGATAAACATGATAAACCCCACTAACTGTTCTGTACAAGAAAGCATATTATGCCTATTTAAATCTATTATGAAATCTTTCTACTGTCAGCACCTAAGATGTTCTCAAAACAGGGTCATCATTATAATGTTTCTTATCTTCAATATCATTTCTTCAAAAATATCTGTTTGTTTTTCCTTGAAACCATTGGTGCTCCAGAAAAAATTCTCATTTTAGTGCCAAAATATTTTTGATGGTGGCTCATTGTAGATGTGGCTTTATCCGACTCCTCAAATTCTTTCATGTCATTAATAACCACCCTTAGAGTGCAATTTCCTGGCCATTCTGTATCACCTTTATGTTCTTCCTTTTAAATAGCTCACAATTTGAATCAATGAGGCCCAGAAGGGTACTCTGTCTGAGTTTTAATGATGTTCATGAACTGAGGGAAACTTAAGAGGAGTAGAAAAAGAACACTTAACACACCTCCCTAACCCAAAACATGAAGCTTCTCCCAGAGGGTACAGACTGTAGATGTTCACTTTGTGTGCAAATAAAATCTAATCTTTTCTCCTTCTCCCACTCTTTTATATTGCAGAGCAGATGTAGCAGTTTAGTCTTTTCCTCTGAGCTCTGTGTCACTGAATTGAATAGTAACCTGCAAACCAATCTGTAGCCTAGGGAAGAGAGACTAAGAAATTAATTCTTCATTCCTTTGTGCTGTGTGTGACCCATGACTACATTCACAGGATCTTATTCAGACTATGTAATGCAAGCTCATGAGAGAAGGGAGCTGCAAGCCAAATCAGACATGCAGGACAACCATCCTCTACTCTAGCAAGTAATGCTATACTATTATAAGGTTTACAAGGCAAAACCACGTGATGATAATAGGGCTTTGCATATATATCTAAATTTCAAAACTTCCACTCAGGATTCACCAATACAAATGAAAGCAGCAATATTTGACATTATTTCAATGTTTTAATAAATCCTGAATGAAAGTTGTGTTGTAACAGAAAATACTTCATTAATCTCCTACTACCAAACTTACCTCTCAGGATGAGATCATAACTGAGCTTGAAACCACTGTTATTGATTTATAGGGCTAATGTATTAATTCACATGTACTCAACAGTTATTAATGCCCCTCTATTATATCAAATTATCTCAAGTGGAATATGTTAGGAAATCTATACAAATCTATTTTACTAAAACTCACTCTGTGAACAACATTTCAGGCATACATATTTTAATAACTTCCAGGAAAGAAAAGTGTCCATGGCATTGATTTTGCTCATAATTGGGATCAGTGATAAAATCTTATACTTTTTGTAAAATAACTAAATAAACTTGTCTACTTCTTCTTGTCCATAAGGCCTGAGTTATAACTGATTAGCATGTAAGAGAAACTGATGAAAACATGTTGCAACATCACTTTCCCTTCTGTTCTGCAATTTTATTAAGTACTGAAGGAGGGATTTACATTCTGTCATCTCTAAATTCCCACTTCGAGTTTTTTATTTTATATTTATTTACTTTCTCTATGTATCTCACTTAGAATTTTTAGTGTACTGCCCTGGTTCACATTCCTTACTCTCAACTTGCAGTGGGCATAATTCACACTAATCTTATCTTGTCTTACTTGTAATCTTAAACCTCAGGTCATCAAATTTGGCCCTCAAAAGGGACTGCCCTAAACTCTTCCCTCAATGAGTGAGTTTATACATAGTAAAAAAAAAAAATCGCATGCTGAAGCATTGATACATAGTTTCCTTTTGTATCATAGCCTTCCCCCCACTTATCCGTCATCATGGTTACCTACTGCTTGATGCTCAGCCACTTGCTAAGACTGGTGCCATCATGAAGAAATGAAGTCATACTGCTCTATGCTTAGAGGTAAACTGTAAAAGCTAGCATCCCAGAGGGAGAACCACTGACATAAATTTAGAGTAAAAATATAAAGCTGACAATGTGTTCTTTTTCAAAAAATGTATTTAGTACAGGGTCTGTAGGGTCTCACTACACAGATAGGACTTGTAGTGACCCTCCTATTTTTAGCCTCCCAATTGCTGGGATTACAGACATGCGCCACCAAGCCCAGTCTCAGTCACCATCTCAGTGTGCCCCGGGGGGGGGGGGGGCCTGGCGTGGCACAAAACCCAGTCACTGAGCCTGGCTAACAGACACTTTAGTCCACTGAGCTATCTGGCTGGCTCATAACACTGTTCTTGAGAATTAATTTGCTTCTTAAATTGCCCTTGCATTGTGATAAAATACAGTTCATGTAAAAATCATTACCACAATTAATGTAATGGAAGTTTCCTCACAAAAATCCCTCTCTCTGTGGGGCATGGTGGATTACAACTGTGATCCTAGGAATTGGGAGATAGAGGCACGAGGATCACTGTGAGTTCAAGGCCAGCCTGGACTCTCAAAATACAGAAAATAAAGTAAAATACACACAACAATCACCATCAACACCAACAAAAGTGAAGATAAACTGTATGTGTTCTTTTTAGTAATAGAGTTATTCTCTCAGCATAATTAAGATGTGGTATTCAGTTTCTTTTCTGTCATGGCTGAGATTCTATTGCATAGCTACCAAATACTAATTTATCCATTTACATATTGATGACAATTGGAGTTGTTTCCAAATTCTACAAAAACAAGCTGTTATTAACATGTCTATTAATTTTATTTTGAAGAGTAAAAAGAAAAGCAAGAAAAGCAAAAAGAAATACAGAAACAGTGTAACATACAACAATACATATATTATAGATTTTTGAAACAAGAACAGCTGATTAACAATGAATGGTGGGTGTATTATCTATTTTTATTGTCAAATCTGTTGTTCAGATTAACAGATGTAGTTATACAAGATGGGACCTATGATTGAATATGACCTCATACTTTTAATAAATCTTAAATTCTTGTTCTTGCCTCTCTTTTTCTTTCATTGCTTTTTTTCCTAAAAAATTTACTTTCAAGAGTATATGGTGATAATTGTTATCATATTAGAATTGGTACACATTTAGGAGACCATGGCAGGTATTTCAAACATAGTTTTTGTGTTATTCATTGCTGTCCTCAATGTAGTTGCTTAGTTCAGAGTTATCTGCATACAGAGTTAGTCAACATGACAATTCTACACCTTAACTCTTATTTTTGTAAAACTGATGGAAATTCTTTAGTCACCTCATCCATCTTGTATATATGCTGGCATGTTTTTGCCCCTACCATTTTTCCTATCTTTTCTCTTTTCCCTCCTCTTCATTGTTTAATCCTTAAACTCCACTTCTTTCCATTTAACTGTATCTGTTATACTTTTCAGGTTTTATTTCTACTTTTGGATTCTCACACTAAGGAGACAAAATGATATTTACAGATGTGGGTCTAGTTTATTTCACTTGCCTGTGTCTTTATGGCATTATATGTGCCTTTTACTCTTGAGTACGTATGTATGGGGAAAATAGCTGAATCTTATGATGACAGCATGTTTAAATAGTTTTAAAAAATAACTGAATGGTTTCAAAGAGTATTGCTAGTCTACCTTTCCACTGAAGGACTATAAACTATTCTCTTGGCCAGGTTTGGCTTGCTGTCTCTGTTAATGAGGAGTGGCTTGACACTTTTAAGTGGTTTGAAAAAATTTTATAGCAAACTAATAATTTGAAAATGTAAGAATGATAAGAAATTTGAATTTCAATGCTTATTTAAAAAAGTTTACTTCCACATGAATGTGTTCACTCACTCATGCCTTATTTGTGGTTCCCTTTGTGATAAAACAGACTTAACTATTTGTGAGAAAGACCACGTGGTTCTAAAAGTCAGCCCACTGGATGTATACAGATTGTGACTTAAATTTGTCTTTTGCTAATGACTGATGTTGAATATACCCATTATTTTATTGCCATTGTATATCTTTTTGATATGCCTACTCAAAACTTTTGCTCAATTTGTATTGATACTTAGACTCCTTTGTTTGTTTGTTTTAATAGTCCTTTATGTATTCCAGATACAAAACTGGTCACATTGTATTTTGTGAAAACTTTTTATTTAAATTCTCAGCTTCTTGATCAACCTTTTGGAAAGTTAATAGTTGCAAAAAGCCTAATTCATCAAGTTTTTCTTTTCTATTACTGTTTCTATATCCTATTTAAAAAATCCCTGTCTAATTCCAAGTTCCACAAATATTGTCCTACATCCTTTGATTAATTAATATTCTTTTTTTTGAAGTGAAATTCTGTATCATTTCTGGTGTTTTTTTTTTTTTTTTACTATTATTTCTCTTCAAAAACATATACTTTTGGCAGTTGTCATTCTACATGTAATGAAATATGAGGTTTTTATTTGTATGAAATGATAGAGTTGATAGACTGAATTTTAAACAAATTGTTCAAAAAGAGGATAAGCTTCATTGATTCATTTTTAAATGTTAACATTGCCTTTTGTTTGGGGCAACTACTTATTTTCTATATTGCTAAATTTATTTTGTAACTATTTCAATTATAAGTTTTGTATTTATATTTATTGTAAAGTTAATTCTCAAAAAATAACATATAAATAAACTATTTAGAATTATTTCTGAGAATAAATAAACTGGTTAGCACAGTTGTTTAAGTGCCTGCTTAAGCAAAAGCAGTCAGGCTCAGGATACTGTGGTTCAATCCCCAGCACCCCCAAAAAAAAGCCTTTTCAACTTTTGCCCGGAAGCATGGGGTCCTGAGTTCAATCCCTGCTTCTGCCAAAAGAAAAGGGTAGAAAGAGAAAGATAATTTAATTTTTTATTAAATTATCTTATAATTGAAAAACAATGCATCATACACATCTATTTTTCAAAATTCTTTTCCACTAATCCATATATACATTAACTAGAACAAAACTGACAAATCAAAACTAAAGTCTTACTATCAATGATTATATAACTCCATTTAATAAAATCCAGGAAGTCTTTATTCTTTAATTGTTAATTAAATCCAGGAAATCTTTATTTTTATGATATAGATCTTATCATTGTCTGTCTAATTTGTCAGCTACTGTTTCATATTTTTGTTTTTAGAAAGGACACTGAATTTTCAATCTAAATATTTTCCTGTTTATTTCCTATATTTAGAAATAAAACTGGTAACTGCATATTGACTGTGCATCCTTCCACCTTTGTAAACTTAATTTTCAGGTCCAGTGAGTTTTTGGAGAATTCTTACAAACTTCCACCTAAAAGAACATGTTTTCTGAGACTAAAGGCAGGATTACATTTCCATTTGTAATAAGAATTGTATTCAGTTTTATCCTTCACCCTATTGTTCTGGCTATGACTTTTAGGACAACGTTAAAAAGGAATGGTAAAGATGGACTTTCTGGTCCTATCTCCAAACACAAGCAAAATAATGCCAATGATCATTTTTAAGTCTGACGTTAGTGCTGAGGATTTGGTAGATGACATTAATAAGTTAAATATATTTCTTTCTATTCCTACTTTGCCAGGAGTATTTTGTCAAAAGTCATAAAGAAAGGAGAACTTTGTCAAAGACATGATCTGTATACATTTATTTTGTTTTAATTGGTTATTATGATGATTTCTTTTGATATTTTATTCCATTGTTTACATCCATTTTTCATACAGTATTATTATCTTTGTCAGATTTTTTTTAATGTTCTCCAAGGGAGGTGATGAATTTTTTTAGTATTTTGGATTAGGAAGTTTTCAATTTTACTTCCGATGGAAATTATTTTGGATTGATAGTTTCCCATCCCTGAATTTTAAAGTTGATAAACCACTGTTTCTAGAATGTATTATTTCCAAAGACAAATTTGCTGTTATCTTTCATTTCTCTACATGTAATGTGTCTTTCTACTCTACAAGCTTTTAGAATTTTCTCTTTGGTACTATTTTAAGCAATTTTATTATAATATATCACCTTTATTCCATTGTTAGTTTTGCATGGATTTAATTGAGGATTTGAGTTTTGTGTACTCATAGTTCTTATAAACTTTGGGAAATTTATTTATTTATTTATTTATTTATTTATTTATTTATTTATTTATTTTGCGGTACCAGGGATTGAACTCAGGACCCTATTCTTGCCAGAGAAGCATTTTTCCTACTGAGCTGTGTCCCCGGCCCCACTTATATAAATATGTTCTACAAACTTTCTTGTCTTATGCTCTCCATTTGAAACCTCTATGCTTGTGTGAGCTTGCCTCTAGGTGTCTCCCAGTGCATGGATGCTTGGTTTATTTTCCTCTCTTTATTTCCTTTCATGTAGTTTCTATTGTTATGTTTTGATGATCACTAATATATCTGTATTTGTCTAATTTTCTTTCGATCATAGTGGATTTTCATCTCAAGAAACATAATCTGGATATTTGCATATATGCAACTACAAATGTATGTGAATTGGGTGTGTCTCTCTTTGTTCTACCTAACTTCCTCTACTTTCTTTTGCACATGAAATATATTTATAAATGTTATTTTCATGTACTTCTATATAAATTCAATCACCTATCTTGTTTCTACATGTGTTACTATCGATTGATATTTTCTCATTATGGATCCAATATTCCTGTTTCTTTGTTTTCTAGAAATGTATTTTTTTTCTTTACAATTTTCAGTATTGAGTTGAGGGGAAAGCACACGAGCTACACCCTTAGCCGACATAGAAATTAAAGTGGATAGCAAACACTGAAGTTTGAAGTTGTGGGGTAGATGTTTTGCATTTCCTTAAAATATTTTTGGGCCTGTCCCTCCCCCAAATTCAATTCTTTCAAGGCTTGCTTCCAGGTTTTGTTAGGTAGACATAGAATAAATCTTTGTTTAGTTTAACATATTCTACTGTTAAGGCATTACCATATTGAAAACTCTATTCAATGCCGTAAATATTGAAAAGTGTTTCTTTTCTGCTATTTGAAAACCAAATTACTCTCCACATTGAAAGTTCCCTGGGCTTTGTTCCATGTGCCCAGTTCTTGGCTTTCATGACTCTGCCCCATTCCTGTTAGTTTCCTTGGCTTTATGTTGATAAATCCTCAGCTGGAGTCCAACCCTCACTAGCTCACCAGATCTTTCCTCTCTACTGTTGAAACCTCAGCTAACTCTCCTGTCTCATACTGCATCTTGTGAACTCTAGCTAAATTTGAAAGGTGATTTTCCTTGGATTCATAGCTCACTAATCTCCAATTCTGCCACCCAATGAAAAATCTGGGCCCCGTCCCCTACCTTGCACTGAGAGCTGGAAACTTCTTTCATACAATAAGCCGAGACTACAACAATGTTCACTTTGTTTCCTTCAGAGATCATTCTCCCAGCTATTTTCCAATTTCTGAAAACTGCTTTTGACTTTTTATTGTTATTTCATAAACTAAGTTTCCACAAGGAATGATTACTGAACATAAAGTAGAGGTACTTGACATTTGTGCCTGCAACATATCCTGAATCCAAATCTAATTTACTTCAAATTTTTCTTTGAATGTTATCTTTCTGAGACTGGTCCATTCTGAAGGAATGCTTAAGATTTATTACTGGACAGGTAACTGTGTCTGTATAGAAGATGGAAGCAGAGAGACATTAAGAAAATGTGGTGTATGAAATCATTTACCATAGGTTTACTTCTGGGAATTTCTTTTCAAATCTAGTGGTACGAGGTGCTTTAGAGTGATAGTTGGAAAGTTATAATAATATAGTTCCATCATTTTCATCTTCAACTTGCCATCCTGTGATATCTCTGACTTGAGAGTCAATGACAATATACAAAAACAGCAGAGGCTTTATCACTAGCCTAGGAAGCTCACAATCCATTATACTTTAAATATTTATATTTTATTTTTATTCATGATCTCTCAAGTAGGTGTTAAGTGATACAGAGGAAATGGTGTGGACTTTTATCTTGAATGTGTCAATCACAGAAAGAAAAAGCTGAGATTTGGTACCACATAACATGTCTCTGGTTTTTATATTGATTCCGCTGAAAAATTGCTGAAAAATAGCTTTTCAATTCCTACATTCTCTTACAAGCTTTTTGCAAAACGCTCATCTGAAGTAAAAAGACTACTGTGCTTTTAAATTGCCTGATTCTGTATGTCACTTCTGGGAGCACGTACATTTGTACTGGAACATACAGGAAATTAAAAACTATCACATTTATAAGATTTTCTTATTTCTCCTATTATTATTTAATCATTGTTATATTAATTTTTGCTCTTACCTTAATAAGGATAGAAATATTGATTTTATCTTTAATAAGTAGAGTTCATAAGTATTTAAAAACTACATGTTGCTTACACTTGAAATATTTATGAGAAATCATGTCCTCTTTCATTTAAGTGAAACTATCTGTAATCGTGCTCTAATGCATTTTCTCCCAACACATACACATTTGAGACACTCTTTCAAGTTTTTTGTTTATGAGATTTCTGAGTGACCCAATGTTGCCTAAATTTAGCACTGTCTGGTATTTAAATTAAGACATTTGCTGCCACAATACTTGGTTTAAAAATTACCATCTTTAACTAATTGTCCAAAAACTATTAATGCTTCTGGAAAAACTTCATAAGAGGTATAACAATAGCATATTGTTTTGTTTCTTAAGGACTTTTGATTCAACAGTCATACATATTTTTCTCTGTCTCTTACCTACTTCGATTTTTTATCTACCCTCCTTACTCAGAGCAAATGTTTCTACTTTGTACAACATACCATCATCTCCCCTGGGCTTCTGGCTACCTCACATTCACTGGACAAAACTTCAATCCTTCTTAAATCTAAATTCCTGATTATTCTACTTTTGAACTCTCCCAAATCAATGTGTCTAGAAAAAAAGTCCATGATTTACTAATTGGGTCAACGCTACATCACAGGATGATTAACTAACCTAAACTGAGCTCTCAGTGCTTTCCAAATAGCTTATTCCATCAAATGTGCCATTATTATTTGAAAATTTATAAATTACTTTCCAGTTTATTGAAAATACTGAAATAATTTGGAAACAATTCCTTCAGGTTCTCAGTACCATGTCTGCCAACTCCGTGCATCTTCCTGCACACACTTTTCTCACATTCCTAGCTTACAGATGAAGTGTCTGTACTATTTTCAGTGACCAACTCGTAACTTTTCTCTGCTAGGTTCTACTTCTTCTTCATAACCAAAACATAGCACAATAATTTTTTCCATCTGCTTCTTTTTTCTTCCTTTATGTGATCATTTCTATAAGCACCAAGAAGAGATGAAATGTATTCCAAATTCTAAAAGATGTCTGATTGCAAGTCCCATCAAGCTAATGAATGTCACATTTTTATTTTCTGTTTTATGACACCCTCACCACCACCACCACCACCATCATCAGTGAACCCTGTATGGGCTGTTTCTATCATTTTTTTTTTATCTTCTAGCTGTTCATCTAATATATACTGGTCAACATGACTTTTTTATTCATTATATCAATAATTCCAGTGATCAGCTCTCAAGTTCCACCAGCCATCAGTTCTCAATATCACTTCCCAGAACTTGTTTCTCTTTTCTGTCGAAAACTTTTGTCAATTGGTTTTAGGACAGCATCTTTTCCTTTGCTTTTTTCCACTTCACTGCTATTTTCTCAAACTCTTACTGAGATATGGAAGAGCATGGAGCCCAAGCCTCAGAACTCACTGACATTCTGTCTATATTCACCTTTGTGAGCAGCATCCTCAAATATTAAATCTCCACTTTGGGTTTTTCCTTGAATATTAGACTCATATATTCAACTGTTTAGATTCCCAACAAGCAACTAATACTTTGCAAAATCTCTAGTAAATAATTCATCTTCTTTCCCAATCTACAGTCCTACTAACTATAATAGACACTAGATCTGGGCAAGGAGATAGCTCAGCAGCTCAGCGGACCAAGTTCCTTTAGGTAAAATCAAGAATCCCTGGCAGAGCACTGGCCTACCCCAAGCTTGCTAAGCCAGCCACTGAGACTGGATGTGGTGATATGCACTCATAATCCCAGCACTGGAGAGGCAGAAAATAGGAGGATCACCATAAGCCTCAACTGCATAGTGAGACACTGTTTCAAATACATTAAAAAATAAAGAAAAAAGATGAATCTTTTAGTACAGGTCTAAACTTTAGAATAATTCTCTCTCTCTCTCTCTTCATTCCTCCCTCTCTCTGCCATTATTTTTTGGTACTGGGGGTTGAACTCAAGACTTTTACACTAAACTATCTCCCCAACTTTTGGATTGTTTTTAGTTTGAGATAGGGCCCAATAAGTCACCTGGACTAGATGTGACCATTCTGCCTCAGCTTCCACGATTTGTCCTCTTTCCTACTAGCCCAATTCTCTGCATACCTCCTGTCTCATCCTTCCACAATCAAAACAAGTCACACCTGCTCTGCTTGGAAACCACTCAAGACTTGCTCCCTCACTTAGAGCAGTAGCTAAAGTTCTTACAGCCACCTGAGATTCGACCATAGATGTGAACGTCTGTGTTTCTGAAGTATTTATGTATTAATCTGACCATACTGGAACCAGACATAAATAATTATTTATGCCTAAAAATGCTCTGTTACTTACAGTTTATTTCCTACAGTAAAGAAAAATTCGTTTGTGCAAAGTTTGAACAAAGAGGAAATCATCTTCATAGTAATGAAACTTTGGGAAGTGTTTCTTTCTAATTGTAATTGTTAGATGGACTCCTCTCCAAGGACTTTTTGCACTCTTGTGACTAATTTGCATAACTTTGGCTCAGAATTTGTTACTATTTACAGACAACATTGGAAAGTGGGTATTAGATTGTGATAGAAAACTGTTGCCTCCTTTTGACAAATACTGGATATTAGCAGTTTATATATGAAAATAGCATATTATCACCTGTCAGATTGTTCACATTAATTTGGAATTGAAGACTTGACTACCAAGTTCTGAGCCATGAATACTAGCTAATTTAGTGTACCCTGAATTCTGAATACATTTTTCAACAATTTCATACCTCTTTTGATTTCCTGTATCTTTTAATTCAAGTCTAGAAACTATGTTCATCAATCATTCATTCTTAAGGTTTGTTATGATTGAATTAAGAGTATTAGTTTTTCTTTTTCATGAAAAATAGCTTCTTAGTCTTAGAAATTGATGGGCTGTAACCAAGGGCTTCTTATTTATGTCATTTCTAAATAGTTTAATAACAGCT
>PVKA01042890.1:0-17112 GCA_004027165.1 Ctenomys sociabilis | reverse complement strand
TCTTCCTCCTCCTCCTCCTCCTCCTCCTCCTCCTCCTCTTCTTCTTCTTCTTCTTCTTCTTCTTCTTCTTCTTCTTCTTCTTCTTCTTCTTCTTCTTCTTCTTCTTCTTCCTCCTTTTAAGGAAAAGTGTGCTTTACTGCCACCAACAAGCAAACCTAGGGGGATGTACCATCTGGACGCAAAACATTAAGAGCATTGAATTGGACTTAGGTGGTTGAAATACTAATTATTCAAAATGGGTAACAAGAATACTAGGAACAGGTGGCTGAGGTGTTTCACTGTTTGTA
Organism: Ctenomys sociabilis; assembly: GCA_004027165.1. Classification (NCBI taxonomy): domain Eukaryota; kingdom Metazoa; phylum Chordata; class Mammalia; order Rodentia; family Ctenomyidae; genus Ctenomys; species Ctenomys sociabilis. The sequence goes on along the minus strand of PVKA01042890.1, from coordinate 16,825 downwards.
CTTCAGCTGTGAAGGAAGGAAAGGCCAGGATTCCAGCCGGGAAACTGATAGCCAGAGAGCAAGGAGTATGTGGAGTAAAAATGGTGCAGATACAACTTTCACTACTAATAACGATTTAAATTTTAGCCAGGTATTGTGGTTCACACCTGTGGTCCCAGCACTCTGGGACACAGAGGCAGGAGGTTAGTAGTGTTGTGTCCAGCCTGGCAAATTAGCAAGAGACTGCCTCAAAATTGTGCGTCTAAAAAAGGCTGAAGAGAAGTCAATCTCCAGCCCTACAAAAATATGAATAAATAAATAAATATGCAAATATACAAATGAATGCATACATATAAAATTTTAATGCATCCAATGGCCCAGTATCTGAAATTAAACTTAGCTTTAGTCCATAAAAATAGTGGGTCATCCATAGGACTGGGGTTCTAATCATATCCTCTCCAGTACCTCATGATATGATAAACACAGTGTGCCCATATTCTTTGCAGATTTCTCCCTAGAATGTGAGGTTACTTGATAATACCTGGCATGTGATATTCTTTTGCCCATTTAGCAATGAAGTAGACATGAATAGTCTTCTTCAGAGCTCACAATAAAGACCCGAGTAATAAACATGGATCATAGTCCAGCAACAGAAATTGGGGCTTCTCCATTGAGGAGTGATTTCTTCTCTATAGCATTCTCACTAGACTATTGTGCTGTAGTTCCTTCCCTTTAAAATTTTCCTTCATCATTATAGCATAAAGAAATCAGTTTCTCCAAAATTCTCTCTATAGAGTGCCAATTTAATAAGTGTTTCTGCACGAATTTCAGATATGTCCTGAAATTTTACCCAGGCATGACTTGTTAAATTAATAGTGGATCTGATAAAAGTTACATTTCGTATTGTATAGGTCTTGCTTTATCTTGGTCTTAATCATCCAGCAGAATAAAAAAAAAAACAACAACGAGGTATAAAAAGTTAAGCCATATTAATATGCTGATCTGTAAAAGGCTCAAGTCAACAACTTCTGGCATTGCCAGTCCTATGCATAATTCACTACTATCATGGATTTCTGGATCATATTGGAGTATTCCACTGAATTCACGCTCCTACAGTATTTACATGACACTGGAATACCCCTCTCTGACAAAACCAACAAAAAGAGTATACAAATGAATGACATTCTGTATCAGCATATACAAAATAGCATAGCTATACAGCTACTTTCACTCAATTCAAATAATAGGAAGATTTTTATTAAGTATATTTGGATAGGTTATCATGTCTGCATCTTTCAGCATGAACAACCATTATAAAGATTGCATTATGGACTACTGGACTATTTTGAATTATTTTGCTGAATTCGTACACCTACAATGTTAGAATGCCAATGGAGTGCCCATCTCTGACAAAACTACACAGGGAGGGGATATAGATGATGGACCATTTTGTATCTGCTTTCTCTTAGTTCAATGGAAGAGGGATTTGGTGTTTGGACGGGATATCATGTCTGCATCTTGTACTATGAATAGCTATTACGAAGTCATGATATGCAATGTGTTAATTGTTGAAACTGTCCTAGTAATCGGATTTGGAGCTGTCTTATTGCTATTTGCTTCTCAATAAAATTATTTTAAAAATAAAATACAATAAATCCAATAAAAACTTCAGAAAATAAATATATTTAAATATATATTATTCATATATTAATATAAATTATATGTGTATTTGATATATAACATATTTGAGTATATATTTATATGCATGTGCTATGTATTTATGTGCTCAAATGTGTTATATATTAAACATATATTACATATTATTCTACAATAATATATATTATTATAGAAAGAATAATGAGAGAAGGGATTTATATTGAATGTGTTTGAACAGGATGTTACATCTGCATCTTGTCCTCTGAATAAATATTATGAAGACTATGTGAGGTGTATTAATTGTTGTAACTGTCCTACTAACCAGTGGAAAGTGTCTCATTGCCATTTCTGTCTCAATAATATTAATAAAAATATTGGGAGTTTCATTATCTCCTAAAAAAAATTTAAAAACATAAACTTAGCTTTACCAAGTAATGCAGTGAAATATGGTATTGGGGGTCTGAAAGGCATTCCTATTGTGAGGCTTTCTCTCCAGGCCATGGAATCAGGGCTGTCACTATTGTTAGGGAGCAGGGACAACCCTGGGATTCTTTTACCTCTAGTGTCCTATAAGCATCTGCTCAGGGCCATGAAGAATTAGCAAATTCCATCGCCAGCCTCATGAATAGGCCATTTGAAGGATTTTTTTTGTTTGTTTGGCTAGCTCAGGCTGGTTGCTTTAAGGGCGGGTCTAGTGCCTTGTGTGGAGCCAGGGATGACTGAGGTTGCCCCAGCAGGTGCTTTAAGCAACTGAGCTAACCCACAAGCCCCCTGAAAAGGACATCTGAGTCAGGCTTGAGTGATCAAGAGAGACGACAAAGGGAAAGGAAGGGAAATAGGAGCAAGGGCAGTAGGCTCTCTACCACGGCCAGAGTGTAAACAAGGTAGAAACCGCAGGCCTTTACAGCCTATTTCTGTAAGACAGCCTAGGTAAGTTTATTCCTAGCCCTGGATGGCTTTAACGGGTAGGGGTCCGAGATCTGATTTTTGCTGAAGAAGGAGAACAGGTTCCTGTCAATGTGAGTTCTTCCCTATGAATTTCTCTTGGGAAACACGAGGAAAAGCAGGAACCCAGAGTGCCTGCGCACGTAGTGTCTGTTGTGAAGCACATCTGTTGTTCAGTTGGTGCTTTTTGCATCTCCTGATTTTACTTTGCTTTCTCATCTCATCATTTTCTTCGTTCATGTGTTCGTGGTACCGAATGTTCACACTAGATACAGGAACCAGTGCAGAAGCCTCTCAGCTTCTGTTCTTGTCCCCTTCATGCCCTCCTGGGTCTCCCCACCCCTTGCAGGTGTTCCCTTGCACCTCGTGTTGGCACCGCAAGTATGCAACACACCTTCGCTCCTCTCCTCAGCCCCTTTTCTTCTGCCCTCCCTCTCTCATCGTTCATCCCCCTTCTCCTTTAAGAAAGAGCTATTTCCCTACCTCCTGTAACCTATCTTTTGCCCTTAATTTATACTTTAAGTTTCTCTTATAAGACAACCATACAACACTTAACCTTATACATCTGACTTATTTCACCCCTCACGATGGTTTCTAGGTACATGCATTTTTCCACAAATGTACCAAGTTTATCCTTGTATGTGGCAGTGTAGTAGTCCAGCTTATGTAAGCACTGCATTATCTTTATCTGTTCACCTGCTGATGGGCATGTGGGCTGCTTCCGAGATTCAGCTGTGATGAACTGTAAACCATTTTACTGCACTGCAGTAAACGTGGGTGTGTCTCATAATATAATGTATTTCTAAGATAAAATAGCACAAAATTTCATAAAAATTAATTAAAGTTAATAAGTTTCCTTTATAAGCGATTCATTGTTGCTTTTCTGACTGCTTTTGCATTTCTGTTCCTGTGTTCAATTTCCAGCATTTTGGCTATCATAGTAAATTCTTCTCCGATCGTTGCTACTTGGAGCTCCCTAGGCTTAACTTCTGTGTGCTGCAATTTTCTCCATTATTTGGAATATTTCCTGCCACTATTTCACTGAACAAGTTTTTCCAGCCATTTGTTCTTTCTTCTGATTTCTCTGAAACCCAATTAATCTGTCTTCTTTGGTTCATCTTGGAGCTGCTGGATTCATTTATCAGGTCTCCTTTCATTTTTAGGAGATCCTTCACTGAATGGTCACAGGCCAGGAATCATCGGCATGTTTTTCTAAATAATTTTATTGAGAAACAAATAGCAATGAGATTATTTAAAAACCGATTAGTAGGACAGTTTCAATAATGAATACATTGCATACTGTTGTCTTCTTAGTGGTTATTCATAGTACAAGATGCAGACATGGCATCCTGGCCAAATGCTGTTAGTACAAATCTTTCTATTCATTGTTCTGTGCCCACCTTGGTCACTTCCACTGCCCACATCTTGGGAGAAGTTCTAGCCTCCTGATCATGTGTCTGGAGCCCTTCTGTGGACTCCAGTCCTTTTCAGCGCTGGCCATTTCTGATTTACCTGTTTTGTTCAGCTCTTCTTGCTTCTTCTTGGTGCCTGCTGCAGATAAGCTCATTATTTTGTTTACTTGGTCTGGAATCCTTCTACTCACATCAGCTGCAAGCTCACAGAGTGTGTTATGGATCTGTTTTGTAGTCTCCTTTGGTATTATTATCCATAGTTAAGGTGTGTGACTGTTGGTTTCCTAACCTTCAATGCCCCATGAATCAACTTTTGGGGTTTGGGGCTCTTGGAGGCATTTTGTTGCCTTGTCTTCTCTTGTTTCTATTTTTGGGCAGGGATTAGCCTTGTGTGTATGTGTCTGTGTGTGTGTGTATGTGCTGAAGTTTGTAAATTGATTGCAATTAAACACATCTTTTCTAATATGGAGATCTCTGTGGTGTCCCCTGGACAGGACTACTGGGCTGTGCTTCTGTCCCTGCACCTGCATTTACTTAACATGAGAGGCTGCAAGTGTTGGACCCAGCATCTCAATTTTAAGATTGCATCACGGTAGTAGTTCATACTCCAAGGCAAATCAGAAAATAGCATTCCTTGAAAAATCAATTAAAAACAACAGCTGTGTCAACTTGGCTGTAGTAAAAAGTCACCACTAATTATAGTGTAAAATACCAACTGAATTTTGACAATTCTAATGAGCAATAAAGTGCCACAATTATACATATAAGAGAGATCTATAATTGTAGCATAAATACTAAGACGGAAAAAATATTGACCTACAGTAAATAGCTGCAAACTGTCTCTTCTAACAATAGAACAGTATTTACTAAGAATAGCATGATGTTGACGGGATATGTAGGGATTTATGAAGGTTAGTAGTTATAGTAGGAAAGGCAGAGACAGTGGAGGGTTCAAAGGTGAAAAAAGCAAAATTTGAAGAATGAATGCATGGGATATGAGAAGCAGGAGAAAAAAGGAGATCAGTTGATTCATTGAGGAGCACAAAAATAATTAAATAATTGTACTAGAGAGTAGTGAGAGGAAAATAAACAAAAAATAAAAGAGAGCAGGTAAAGACAGCAATAATGGAAAATAAGAGGAAGATGATAAAGAAGTTGAAAAAAATTTCAAAGGGTAAAAAAGGAGAAAAAAGGAAGTAGAAGAGCTCAAAAAGAAGAAATATTCCCAAGACCCTAAGACATAATGAAGTTGAGATAAAAATAATATAAAGTAGAAAAGTTTTTTTATTTTTATTTATTTATTTTATTTTTTTCCATTTATTTTTATTTTATTAAAATACAAATGTCAATCAGACAGTTTCAAAACACCTTAACCATACAGAGTCGATGAATTAATACATTGCAAACTGTTTTCATAACGTTTTGGTATTGTACAAGGTGCATACATGATATTTACAGGTTTTTTTATAGCTGAATTATATCAAAAATTCAATAATTATTTACCTAGTGGATGACCATAGCACTAAAAGCCGACATAATATCCTGTCCAACCACCATTAGTGCAGATCTTGCCTATCATAGAATTATGTAGAAGCACAGCGTTTTCTATCCCAACTGTACTGTCTATACACACACATCATGATTTTTTCTTTCTACAACCCTTCCTTTGTCTACACCTGTCAAAAGTGGGCACTCCATTGACATTCAACTACCTTAGGTGCTTGAACTCGACACCACAATCCAACACAGTCCAGCATTCTGCAACCATAGGGAGTCAGATAAGGCAAAGTGAATGGCATATGCTGCAGGATACTAATCAGCTTTTCTTCTGGATGCTTAACAACCGAAGATCACAAGTCAGAGTTGGAGAAATAGAAGAGCCACAAGGCCAGCCAACATTTTGGCCCTAGCCTTTCAAGGTCAGCGAAGACTCAGGACATAGGAGAACCTGTACTGCAATATCATGAGACTCAGGTGAGCTCCAAATTTTCTGATCAAGGAGATTGTGGAGCCACAGAAGAAAGAGATTGAAGTTCTATAGTGTGCCTGGGGAGAGTCACATGAAGAGAAAACTTTCTCTCAGGCTCTCACAGAGAGCAATCTGGTCAAGCATTGGCCGTGACTCATCTACATGGATGACACAGACAAAGGAACTACAGAATAATGTACAGGTCTAAAAGATAAACCCTGAGAAGACTTCAATGACCACATAGGAAATATAAAATTCATGTGTTGGTATATAAGTCTTGATCTACCTAGGTCTTAACCATCCAGCAGAAGAGTATAAAAGTATAAAAATGAAGTATACATCGTGAGCCCATAATATTAAGCTGAGCTGTAAATGGATATGGTCGACAATTTCTTAGAAAAGTTTTTTAAACAATTGAGTTAAAGAAAAAATTCCTGTGTTATTGGGTAAGTCGAGCCCTTACAAAAGCTGCAGTCTCGGGATGCACCTGCTCAAAATTCGCCGTGCTTCCCAGGTGCGCTCGCTGCTTCCGAGGCCATGGCCCGCTGCCTGCAGCCAGCTCCCCACAGAGCTGTAGGGAAGATGAGCAGTGCTCGGTGGGGCCCAGACGGCGGCCGTTGTCTCCCTCCGCTGACACAGACCACAGGGAGCTGCCAGAGCAGGCGGCTGGATCTCAGTCCACATGTGGGGTCTGGGCGCTCCCTTCCCTCCCCAGGCAGCCTCTTCATCCTGGATCAGGGGAGTCCCTTATTCCTGACTGCTCTCGCCCTGCTCCATGGGCAACCACACGCGAAGCAGCTTGAAGCTGGAGGGCGCTCAGGCCCTGGCATCAGGAGCGCGGCGCTCTGGCATAAACTGTGCACGCTGGCCTGTCTGGCGTAGGTCTGCCTGGTTACCAGTTTATTGTTTTTAGGCAATGAGTAAATTGGTTTTTCATGTTCTGTTTATGGATCATTATATTTAAACAATAAAGGCCTGAAATAATTTGGGCACTAGGATTCGAACTATGAAATGTGTAGGAAGATTTCTTCCTGTGAAGTATATGAAAAAGAAAGCCATACACGGCAGCAGCGAAGGAGCGCTGGCGTCCTCGTGCACATAAGACTCTAAGGCGTCCTGTCGTTACGGAAAGTGAGGTGTCTGAGTCTTTATTCGGGAGGCCTAGAGAGCAAAGCTAATGCAGTTCATCTGAGGAAACCTGAGATGAGTGGGTCACGTTCACAGCGGGGTGCTCAAGGACCGCTAGTCTTTGATGCTGTTTTGAGGTGGATCAGGACTATGAAGAAAAAGAGCTACTGTCACTTTCATGATGCTGTCAGTTAACATGGGGCAAATGCAGGGACATGACGATACACCCCAGCACCAACAGAGGAGCAATTGCACACTCTTCCTTTGACATTAGGTTCTACACAAACCTCTGCTGTAACAAATAGGGAGTGATTATGCCTGCTACACATACAGAATTATTAATTTACTCTACAGCGGTCTCCAGTGCACAGCCTAGACTTTGTCTGTGTGCTCATTATACAGCTGGATTTCTATTAAGGATGAAGGAAGAAAGATGGTGATGGTCCACTGGTGTGTACGCGACGTGCCCAGTATCAGGTATTTCCCACCACTCTGTGGTAGCAAAGGCTTGTGGGTAATCACGCACAATAAAATGAAAACCACAGATCTTGATAATAACTACCAGGATGAGAGAATATTTTGAGAGGCAAATTTGAAAATCCAAACGATTTCAAACCAGTTCCACAATAGATTTTTCCACAAAACAAAACAAATTTGCTTTTAAGTTGTAAAGTTTGCCCCATCAACATATAGATTTTTGAAATTTCAAATAACTACAGATTCGATTCTGAAGAGATCTTGATAAACATTCAAGGACTATAATAAAATATGTCTCATGCTTCACAGAAAGAATTCTTCCTATACATTGTATAGTTGGAATCCTAGTGCCCAAGTGATTTAAGAATAGAACATGAAACTTTTTTCAAATTTCTGAGAAGCCTGCATCATCAGGGCAATCTTGATGGAAGGGAATGGTGAGCTGGGAATAAAAGTGCTAGCCTCAGGCCACAATAGTGTCTCTCTTTCTGTGGAGAATGTGTAATGCAGGGAGAAGGAAATCAAGGATTTTGTTAATTTGCTGGAAGAAAACCACAAGCACATTGATAACAAGAGGCCTTGCTCTGAGAATTTTGGGAAAACATGTTCTTTGTCTGAATAATCACCCTAGACCAACCTCTAGTACATGGAATTCACAGTTTTCTGGAATGGAGAACCTAAGTGACACAATTATGATACAAGAGGACCTTTCCTTTTATATTATAAAAAGAAGTTGATTCCATGATTCAGCTTCCTTTCATATCACTTAAAGGGGAATACATTTCTGGGATTTGACTCGTGCAGGGTAGTCCAGAGCACCGTACTGAATTAAGAAAGAAATGCTTGGGCAGTGCAGATCATCTGCTTCTCCATGTTTGCTGACTGCACTTGTCAGTCAAGTTATCAATAAGAATCAAACTGATATAGTTCAATACATGAAGAGCTTAAGAGAACAACGGACATGTCTGGAAAGAAGGGAGATGAATTGATAGGGATGGTTTAATGTAAAAAATAACAAAATGTTTTTCATATTAAAAAGACACAAAATCCTTTATATTTAAAAACTCCAATAAATATTGAGAATTTAACAATTTAGAAAAGGTACCTAGTCAAAATTAAGACTGTCCAGGAAAAAGAAAAGTTTAAGATGTTATTGTAAGAGAAAGTAGATGGCTTATTAAGCTCTAGAGAAGTATCAGATACATCTGCAGAAACATTATGATAATTTAAAATATTAGCAATTTAAAATACTAGTCTCCTCAAAAAGTCACTTTAAGTTAGAAGTGTAGCCATTTCCAGAGGTTTATGGTTTTGTAACACTTGCCTCCATAGATAGTAAAGATCTGGGGAAAAAGTTTCTAAATTATAACAGTTAGGCCAAAGCAACAAATAAAATGGATCAAAGTAGCATAAAGTTAATTATTTGTGTTTGCAGGTGACATGATCTTATGCATAGAAAAACTAAAATCCTGTACCAAAACACTATTGAAACTAAGAAATAAAGACTTTAATGCTTCTGAATACAAAATAAACCTATGAAAAAGAGTAATGTTTGCATACATTAACAAATTACTGTACACAGGGGAAATTATAAAAATATATAATTCACAGTATTTAACAAAAATATTCTTAAAGACTTTATAAATAGATTTAACCAAATGAGCAAAATATCTGTAAACTTAAAACTACACAGTATTCATAAAATTTAACGTATACACAAGTAATGGAAAGATAGTTCCAGCTCATGAATTTAAAGAAATAATATTGTTAAAATAGTCATGCTGCAGAAAGCTACTTATAGATTTCATGCAATTCCTATCAAATTACCAATGATTATATTATGTTTTTATTTTTTTTATTTTTGGAGGAATTGGGGATTGAACTCAGGCCCTTGTGCTTGTCAGGGAAGCACTGAGCCATCTCCCCAGCCCTGATTATATTTTATAGAAATAGAAAAGAAAATCTTAATGAAACTACAAAAGATGCTGATTAATGTAATGTTAATGGGGAAGAAACCACAGTACTTGATTTTCAAAATCTACTGACTGAAAAGCTGTAACAATGCAAGCATCATGGTAATGGAATAAAACAAATACATAAATCAGTGGAATAAAAATGATAGCTTACTAGTAAGCCCTTAATGGCCAGCAATATCGTTCAATGACACAAGTGCCTGCTTGGGAAGCACAAGGTCCTGAGTTCAATTCCTGGTACAAAAAAAAATAAAAGATAAACTCAAAATTTTTAAATTGGTTTTTCATACTGATTCAAAAGCTATTACAGATTTTATGAATTATAAAATTACATATGATTATTATATATTTTATAAATTATATTGAGAAAATTATATACCAACATGAAAAAGAAAATCAGACACATATTTATATTGTATCCCCAAACCTAGTCAAAGTGGGTTAAGCATTGAAGCACAAGAACTGAAACTGTAACCCATTAGAAGAAGACCTCAGTGGTCACTTGTGGGAATAATTTTGTGAATGTGATTGGAAAAGCAGACTGGGAAACAGGCCATAGCATGCAAAAAGTTGTACAAAGCAAAGGCATCCATCAAGAGTGAAGCACAACAAGACCAACAACAAAAGGGTGGGGAAGGATTCTGTCAACAGAAACTCAATACAATCTGTTCAAAAGCATGTGAAGGACTCTTTAGGCTTGTTTCGAAAGAACACTTCAAGGATCAGCAGGCACTGTGTATGCACATTCAACACCGAGACTTGTACTCGTTACCTTCCTGTCATGGAATAGGATACCAACCAACCGTGGCTTAAAGGCAGAAGGGTTTACATTGACTCAGGAGGCTCAACACATTGCTCCCTCGCTTCAGGGGAAGAACAGCATGCTAGAAGGGGGCACAGAGAAAAGCCCCCGGCCCAGCTGCAGCCAGTAGCAGACAGAGTCGATACTGAGCAAAGCCAAAGGTGAGAACAGACCCCTGTTTTTTGACACTTCTCCCAGCAGCCCCACATCCTCAAAGCACATTCTGCATCGAGCTCCCAAGTGTACCCACCTAAGCCAGTCACCTTGCAGAGCCCCAGGTCAGAATATAGCCTGGGGGAGGAGTGATCTATACCAAAGTGGTAATAGTCCTCACTAGGAGAACACAACCACAGGATAGGAAATTTCAGGGAGGAATACAATTCAAGAGATCTCATATACAATTGGATGACAGCATATCAGTAACAATGTATTGTGTTTTAAAAATGCTGAAAGAAAGTTTGAAGGATTATTGACACCAAAATCAGTTGGCAAAATGAATATATATTAGCTTTAATCTATGTGGCAATTATATATCCCACAATTTATACGTAGTTTTTAAAACATGATATAAATGGACCTTTGTTCATTAATTAAATTAAAGTTATTAAAGTCTGCTAAATAATTTATTACAATAAGATGAAAATATAGGGAGTATTATATAGAGCAATGAAATCAGCAAAGGACATTGCTGATTGGAAAATTTAAGTAAGTGTTAGATTCAGTAATAAAATTGCGCGTCATTTATAGTGTTCTGGAATCAAAATTTAAAGCAACTGCAGTACCCAAATTGAGAGCGGACTGTGGACAAAAGGAAATAATGCTCAATAAATGCTATGTTTTGTGCCTATATGTCCACCAAGGCCTCATGCAGTCATAGGCAGGGCTTTTCAGAGACAGACCAAGCCTGTGGCTGGGACCGATTCATGCTGCAATGTTAGGATTACAGATGCTGGAATTAAGGTGTGTGACTAATGAAAGAAGCCACTGATTGGCTTGACACCCACCCTAAGCTGGGAGTCTAGATAGAATATAAAAGAGGCAGAAAGAACCCGATACTGTCATTTATTGCTTCAAGTAGACTGTTTCTCCTCTGTCATGTGCCACAGACCCATGGGGACCTCTGATGGCAGACTGCAACGTCCTCCATCTGTAAGCCAAATAAATTTCTCCTTTTAACTTTTGCATTGGGCATTTTAACTCAACAATAAGAAAAGAAACAAAGGCAATAATTGTATTTTAATTTACAGAAAATAAAGTTTGCAGAACACAGTCTGATATACTCTTAACCTATTTTGTGGTGGCTTATGTAGCCACTAGGTAGCTAACAATGCAGAGGCAGTGACATCAGCCTCGTGTTACTAGGTGAGCTACACAGTTGTTCTGATCATCTCAGCCTCTTCAAAACATCCTCTTCCATGTTCTCGGGCCCCATGCAAGGCACCATATTGCACTGTCCTGGCCTCTGTGTTTCTGTCACACAACTTTTCAAGATAGTGGTACTTTGGACAGTTATTGGTCAAAGCTCTTACAGAATGTCCCTCAATTTGACAGTGTCATAAATGTCCCCCAATCTAACATGCATGGCACAAGACCAAATTTGCTTCATGAGAATTCTAGAATATTCAAAGATTCATAAATTCCAGATTTATTGGACCCTTTCAGAGAGTTATTAACATTATGTATTTGAGACTAGTATAATATTGATATATAAATGCAACATAATGACATAAAAATAATGTGATTGGCCAGCCTCACTCATACATCATAGGGAGCAGATCTATATAACTCTCACATAACTATACAATGGTAATAGACGTGTGTGAAAAACACCTCACAAATATAGCTTACCCCAGAAGAACAGATACTGCATCAACTTACAGCAGAACTATGTGACAAGTTACAGGAGAAAAGTAGTGTGACCACCCCAGCACCTGCAAGGAGAGACCTGTGTTGAGCAGCTCAGCACGGCAAGGTTTCCAGCATAGGTATTCTGCCTATAAGACTTATGACAGAGGCTGCACAATTAGCCATTCCATCCTGGTCAGTGTATGGTTGCATGAGGTGTAATTATTCAACACATATTTTTGTATTAGTTAAATTTTTTAAATAGTATGTATCTTATAATGCTATTCCACTTCCTGGCTACTACATAGAATAATATGTGGATACCAAGATATTCACCAGCATATTTGTTGTACTTGCTGAATAAAATTTTAAATAAGGAAGAGCCAGCAAGATAGCTCAGTAGACTAAATGCCTGCGTGGGCAAGCACAGGGACCAGAGCTCAATCCCTGGAATCCTCTTCTTAAATGGGTGTCCATGGGACTTGCTTATTAAAGATGAGTTTCACATTTAGGTAACCTTGAACGCATGATGGGTAATACCTGAGACACTCTCAAGGCACTCTTCTTCTAGTTCCTACAAAGTACCTGGTTCTTTTTTGGCAGAACTAGGAATTGAACTCAGGCCCTTGTGCTTGCCAGGGAAGTGATTTTTCTACTGAGCCATCTCCCCGGCCCCCCGGTTCCTTTTCAGTGTCGTCATTTTCTTCAGCAGCCAATCTTCTTTAGCTTCGACTTAATTCATGCTCACTTCAGGGAGAAGACCCAAATTTTTCCAATTTTTCTGCTCTGTTTCCCCCCCTTAGGTTTTGCTACAAATTTGGCTGAAAGAAGCCCACCATACCTCTGCCAAAAATGACTGAAGAACGGGCTCTCTTGAAATCTCCCTACCAGATTCTCTTGAAATCTCCCTACCAGATTAAACAGTTCCATGGTCTCTGTCTGCTGCAAAGTTCCTGTGTATAATCAAACCATAGATAAATTTTCTTTCTGAGTATCACACCATAACTTCTAGGCTAGGTTTGGACAGAGCCTTTGCTCCCACCTGAAAGCTAAAACCCCTTTCTTCCCATTGCAGTGCTGCTCACCTTTGGTCACCTGCACTCCAACCCTGACCCTCCTCCAGGCTCTGCCTGCAGCATTCTGTGGCTCCTCTAGCCTATACCTGCAAACCTCTCCAAAGTTGCCCTGTAAATCATTTCCAAAGGATTTTCAAACACATAGTAGGGCACATTCAAAACAAGGACCCCACTTATCCTGTGCTTATTTTCTGTATTAGTCGGGCTGCCCATTTCCAGAATATAATACTCAGTATTCAAAATGTGAAGGAGGAGGAGTCTGACCTTCAGCAGCTGGCTCCCAGGAAACCCTTGCAGTGGTGGGATGTGGTTGCATGAAGCTGCTGAGTGACAGTGCCAGCAAGCAGGACAGAGGAGCAGACAGAGAGCAGGGGTCAAGGGACAGGTGTGGATCCTAGCATAGAGCCATGGCCCCCAGGTACACCCAGAACCATGCTCTGTGAGCCCACCTGGCAGACCCAGAGCTAATCTAATCAACGCTCCCACTCCTTCTCAACCACCACATGCACATGATTGTCTGTTCTTCATTAGTAGTTCTCAAAAAATTTTGATTCCTTTAATTTATTCCTTAAATTTGAAAACACCAGTATGTGGGAATCATTTTCTTATAAATATTTTTAAATGTATTTTGGGAAGCACAAGCGAACCAATCATCATGAGTGTGTCTAGGTTTCCAGTAAGATGATTCGCAGCTTGGACTGCAGGTGTAGACCTGTAATGCCAGCACTGCGGGAGACCCTGGTACGGAGACCACGAGTGCGAGCCCAGCTGACATGGAGATGCCTTGTCTCTGCACACTGATAAGTGATCCAAGGTGATGGCAACCGGGCAAAGGGTCAGCCTTGAGAAGAAAGGCAGTGAGATAATCTAGGATCACAACTGGAAGCACACTGCAAAGTGCTCACCTTGTTCTCATGAGTTACCCAGTGTGAGAGCAAATGAATGGGGTGCTTGCATTCGATGTCATTCACACCTATTTCACAGTCTAGTGCCTACCTTCAGCAGTGCCTAAGCACAGAAGAGGTAGAGGAGGACAAAGAATACAGAACCAGTCCATGTCCAGGTTTTACATTTCAAAATGTACTGAAGAAAATCAATGGAAGGGAGACCCCCAAGACCCTGGAGGGTATGTACAATTAATCCGTGTGCATGGAGTGAAATGGAGCCCAGACTTTGTATTAACCCAAACAACTGGGCTAAGTGGACAGGATGTGCTGGGGAGCCATTCACTGTGCAGGAAATTGGGTGTCTGTGGGTGCACAGAATGAGGGACAGAGGGCGTCAGTCATTTAGGAGGCAGACAGGAGGGAGTGAGGGGTATGCTTGGTGAAAATGGGGCGCCTTCAAATGAATAAGCACACAGCTAAGAAGTGCGCCAGTAGGCCAATACTGAGTTTCTCCTCCTGGGCCATCTGGTTCATGTCTATCAACGCACTCTTATTTTATTTGGTCTTTAAATACACATTCAGCCAACAGCACACAATATAAGCAAAACTGTTCTCTATATGCATAAAGCAGATACAGCAGAGCTTCAGAAATGGAAAACATTAGTGTGTCTTAGTTTCAAGCAGAACACCAGTTAATGTTAACACACCATGTGTATGAATACAGTAGTAGGCCGCACAAATACAAGTATACACAGAGTACAAATGTGGTATTCACACAGACGTCTATGTGTGTATGCATGTGTCTTTGTGTTCATCTATAACTCCTTAATCTCGATGCATTTTGTTAGTACAATACAAAATATATCATGGGAAACTGGGCATGGTGGTGCATGCCTGTAATCCCAGTGTTGGGGAGGCTGAGATAGGGAGATTACTGTGAGTCTGAACTGTGCAGGAAGACCTTGTATCAAATAAATAATTTTAAAAATTATATATATATATATATATATATATATATACATATGTCTGTGATAGAAAATATAATGTCTTATTGAACTTATAAATAGATGCACAGTAATTTATCCCTAAACTTTCTTTAAAAGCTAATACATATTAGGTCAAAATTCCAGGACATTTTCACAGTACATATAAATGATCTTATCTTTGTTGTATTTTAATATTCTTTAAGTCAAATAATTAAATTCTGCCTAACAAATATATTTTAATGAAATCCTTCATTAATAATTCTTCTATATTTTTGAGCTGGTTCCATTCTTCACAAATTATCTTACAGAATATAACTCATATTTTGTCCACCTAATTTCTCTTTAGCAAAAAAGGAAAATCATTTGTTGACTTCTAAAGACTTGTAGACACCCTATTAAGTAGTAAGATAACACTACTTAAAGTATTGTTGAGTATTTTCAAATTAATCACCCTTTGTCTACTGTTAAACTTACTATATCTCTTAGTGTCTCCTAAATCAAACAGTACCTGCTAAGGAAACACATTGGTTTAGTAAATCATTTTACTTTAGTGTCTGCCTGGCATTATAATTATCAACTGTCAAGAGTTTAACAAATGTTTCTTCGTTAAGCAGATTTTTTTTTTTTTTTACAGATTAAAAAAGTAACACATGTTTTATTTATGTTTTAAATTACATAATGGATAAAATTAAACTGACTTCCCTAGTGAAAGTTGTATTTCGCTTGCGTCCTTGTAGAATGTTTTCATGAACATACACACACGTGTACACGCTTCTTTTGGTTATAAAAACAGCAACATATGCTACCTACTGTTCTGTAACCTGCATCTTATTTCTTGCTTAGTCCGTCAGAGTGTTTCCCTATCAGTAAAATTGGTCTCCATCAATATTTTTATTTCTTGCAAATATTCTGCTGTAAGAATATTTATTTTTTTTCATTTATTTTTATTTTATTAAAATACAAATGTCAATCAGACAGTTTCAAGACACCTTAACCATACACATTCGATGGATTAATACATTGCAAACTGTTTTTATAACGTTTTGGTATTGTACAAGGTGCATACATGATATTATATTTACAGATATTATTTTAGCAGATATCTCTTATCAGTGAATTAAGAGTGTAGTTGCTTACTTATCTTATTTTTTTATACCTGAATTATATAAAAAATTCAATAATTATTTACCTAGTGGATGACCACAGTACTAAAAGCCGACATAATATCCTGTCCAACTACCATTAGTGCAGATCTTGCCTCTCATACAATTATGTAGAAGCACAGCGTTATCTATCCCAACTGTACTATCTATACACACACATCCTGATTTTTTCTTTCTACAACCCTTCCTTTGTCTACACCTGTCAAAAGTGGGCACTCCATTGACATTCAACTAACTTAGGTGCTTGAACTCGACACCACAATCCAACACAGTCCAGCATTCTACAACCACAGTGAGTTATTCAAAGAAATTGTCGACCATATCCATTTACAGCTCAGCTTAATATTATGGGCTCACGATGTATACTTCATTTTTATACTTTTCTGCTGGATGGTTAAGATGTAGGTAGATCAAGAGCTATATACCAACACAAGAACTTTATATTTCCTATGTGGTCATTGAAGTCTTCTCAGGGTTTATCTTGTAGTCCTATACATTATTCTTTTTTTTTTTTTTTTTTTTTTTTT
>PVKA01042889.1:0-17110 GCA_004027165.1 Ctenomys sociabilis | reverse complement strand
TGTAGCTCAGGCTGGTCTCGAACTCACAACAATCCTCCTGCCTCAGCCTCCCAAGTGCTGGGATTACAGGCATGAGCCACCATGCCTGGCATTGTTTTTCTAATTTTAATTCACTTGTTATATGTTTATATGTTTATGTGTTATATGTTGTTATATGTTTATGTGTAAATCCTAAGTCATGGTGGCACATGCCTGTAATCCAGCACTCAGGAGACTGAGGTAGGAGGATCGCTGGGAATTTAAGGCCAGCCTGGGCTACATAGTGAGCTCAGGGCCCACCTGAACTACATTGCAAAACCCTGTCTCAAAAAAAAAAAAAAAAAAAAAGATGAAGAAAAAGAAAAACTAATAATTTTAAAAATTGCATTCAGCTCTGCACTGAATGATTCTATTCCTAGGGCTGTGGGACTGCCACTGAAGCTCAGGAAACTGTCTTCTGAGTATTAAAAGATGTCAGGCTTGATCCTTGGCACCACATACCATGCCAGCCCTGCCCCTGGGCATGCTGAGCCTGCCACTGAGACCAGGCATGGTGGGGCATGGCTGTAATTTCAGTGATAGGGAGGTTGAAAACAGTAGGATCACTATGAGTCCGAGCTACATAGTGAGATGCTATACCAAATACATTTAAAATAAAAAAGATGTCAGATTATTGGCATCATCAGGGTGTGGGTGGAGACGCTTCTGAGAACAGTGTTGGTTTTTAATCACAGTAAATCTGAAGGTGAATTCTAAGCCAGTGTCATCTCATCCTCAGTTTCCATTAAGCCTCTTTTGAGTGATGTCCCTACAACTGGTTCTAATTGTAAAGCAATCTGGAGATATAGCTCCATGGTAGATCCCTTGCGTCAGCTAGCTTCCGTCCCCTGCACTGATAAATACTTTTTTTTTTTTTTTTTTGTCTTTTTCTTTGAGACAGGGTCTCACTATGCAGTTCAGGCTGGCCTTAAGCTCACTTTGTAGCTCAGGCTGGTCTCGAACTCACAACAATCCTCCTGCCTCAGCCTCCCGAGTGCTGGGATTACAGGCATGCGCCACCACGCCCGGCCTGATAAATACTTTTGTCTCCAAGGTATTGTCCTTTTTGGTCTCCATGAAGACTAAACCATCTCTAGTTTGGAAATCACTTTAGGTGTCCTCCCTTTTCCTCTGTAGAGTAGCAAGTGACTTGGGCTCAGCTGTGCTGTGTTAAAGGGAAAGAACATAGAACCTTTATCTTAAGCTGAGATCACAGGTGTAACATATGTTCTTCTCTCTTAAGGTGAATGATAGATAATTCACACATGGTATTAGTAATCAATAAGCTTTACTTTCCTTTTCTTTCTTTTTCTTTTGCAGAACTGGGGATTAAACTCAGGCCCTTGCACTTGCAAGGCAAGCGCTTATTCTACTGAGCCATCTCCCCAGCCTCCAACTTTCCTTTTCTTCTCATATTTTATCATCCTGTTCTTTTTTCACTTGAAATAATCAAAAAGCTAGAATTGAAAATTACCAGGACCACCCCCTTTATAGGGGAGAGGAGTGGAATGCATATGTATGGATTAGATAATGGTATTTTCTTATTTTGCCTAAGAAATTGACAATACCCTATTGGGGATTTTTGTGGTGCTCTTTATTCTGTCTGTAAGGTAGGCATCCCTGGATCTAGCCTTTGGATGTGTTTACTTTTTATTTTGTTGCTTGAGTATTCTTCCCCTCCCCCTCCCCCCGGAACCGGGGATTGAACTCAGGGCCTTGTGCTTACCAGGCAGGAGCTCATTCTACTGAGCTATCTCTCTGGCCCCAGGTTTAGTATTATTGATGTTTTTCATTGCGCTCATATGCTACAAAGATAGAAAAAGGATGAGAAACTCCTTTATTTTAAAGAATAGCAGCTGGCAGCTGATACTGCCTGTGCTGTCAGCTCTCTCTAGGGCTGAGGTTGAGGGTCAGAAGTTTGAGCCCAGGCTTAAGAGACTTAGCAACTTAATGCAGCCATAGCTGAAAATTTGTTAATAGGTTGAATGGGTAGGAGTAGGGGGTGGTGGGTGGGAATGTAGCCCAGTCCAGAGGCTTTGTTTTCAATTCCCAAGGCCACCAAAATGGAAAAAGTGAGCATTCCCCCAGAGAATGCTAATGAGGTTCCAGCATCCCACCATGTAAAATGGCCACCCCTTAAATCACTCCATTCAACCCTGTCAGCTCTGTCACCTTTTTTCCCTAAGACTTGCTGTGATACTCAAGTATTCATCAACTCAAAAGTCACAATCTCATATCAACCCTAAACATCCCAGTCCGTCAAAGAAATCAGGGGTGTGGGGGTTGGATCCCAAAGTGTAGTTTGTATGAAATGATTTGCATTCCCACAGAGCCATGTTCTTCCAACATTATGGGCAGAGCTTTAGTAAACCACCATGGGGGCAGGCATGTCAGGTGAAGGGGGGTTCTGCAAGTAGAACTCAACATAAAGACACATTTCATCACTGATTTTGTGTAAATTATCAGGGCACCATATATTTCATAACAGATTTTCTTACTATGCAGTAATTAGTTTTATTTTGTTTTGTGTTGTTTTGGTGGTGTGGACAGAACTCAGGGCATCACACTAAAAGATAAGCATGTAATGCTGTGCCCCACCCCTGGGCATGCTGAGCTGACCAGAGAGACTGGCTGTGATGGTGCATGCCTGTAATCCCAGCACTGGGAAGCTGAAATCAGGAGGATCACTACAAATCCAAACTGTGTAGTGAGACCCTGTGCCAAATGTAGACTGGAACAAAGATAAGCATGAGAACTCCTTCCCCAGCCCAGTAAGAAGATTATTTAAGTCTCTTTGGGGGAGATATTAAAGAAGAATCATCCAAGAGTTATAAGAGTGTAACCTAGCCAGGAATGTCCTGTGATGTGAAAGCATTGTTATTGCTAACTATATACGTGGTGCTTTTTTTATTTCCCTCCACATTGGCTGTTTGCTTTCCTTTGTAGGTGTCCACGGTCCGCAGATGATGAGCGCAAGCATCCTGTCCTCTGTCTTTTCTGTGGGGCCATACTGTGTTCTCAGAACATTTGCTGCCAAGAAATTGTAAATGGGGAAGAGATCGGAGCTTGTATTTTCCACGCACTTCACTGTGGAGCAGGAGTCTGCATTTTCCTCAAGTGAGTAGCAAGGAGCGCAAGGAATGTGGATTCGTGCTAGAGGCCACTGTGGTGAGACAACAAGTTAGCACGTTAGGAAATGATTGGTAGGGAATTAGAGTACAGATTGCATTTGAGAAGATTCACAGAACAGAGGAGTGGCCAAATAGCTCAGTGGAGTAAAGTGCCTACAAGCAGGTGCAGGGGCCGGGGGCTTGATCGAGGCATGCTGAGACCGGGTGTGGTGGCACAGCCTGTAATCCCAGCCCTTGGAGGCTGTAAACAGGCAGATCACTACAAGTCTGATCTAGTAGTGAGACCCTGAACACCCCTAAAATTTAAAAAAAAATTTAAGCCGGGCGTGGTGGCGCATGCCTGTAATCCCAGCACTTGGGAGGCTGAGGCAGGAGGATTGTTGTGCGTTCGAGACCAGCCTGAGCTACAAAGTGAGCTTAAGGCCAGCCTGAACTGCATAGTGAGACCCTGTCTCAAAAAAGACAAAAAAATAAATAAATAAATAAAATAAATAAATAAAAAATAATTTAAAAATTTACAGATTAAATAGTACAAAGAGTGGGATTCTGCACATTTTCATTATTTGTAGATCTTAAGATTTTGTATTAATGACTAGAATTATATAATATTCAGGTATGATAAAGCATTTCAGATTCTTTTTGTCTTTTTGAGACAGGGTCTCACTATGCAGTTCAGGCTGTCCTTAAACTCACTTTGTAGCTCAGGCTGGTCTTGAACTCATAACAATCCTCCTGCCTCAGCCTCCTGAGTGCTGGGATTACAGGCATGCGCCACCACACCCAGTTTAAAATGTATTTTTATTTTTTTGTCTTTTTTTGTCTTTTTGAGACAGGGTCTCACTATGCAGTTCAGGCTGGCCTTAAGCTCACTTTGTAGCTCAGGCTGGTCTCGAACTCACAACAATCCTCCTGCCTCAGCCTCCTGAGTGCTGGGATTACAGGCATGCGCCACCATGCCCAGCTAAAATGTATTTTTAAAACTACATGTAAATTATTACATAGGTTGTCTTTTGGGTGTTTTTATTTTCTTCGTTTCTTATAGCAACCCAGAGTTTCCCCTAGCCCTTCAACAGAAGACTGAGTAGAACAGTAGTCACATACATTAAAGAAAGAAGAGTGTAGATTGCCTGAGAGAAGTGAAACTCAAAGTGGATGTGTACATGTCTTCTTTCTGTTCTCCCCACATAATGCAGTTTCTATTTGCATCAACCTTGTTAGTCTCACTAATTGTGAAGATCTTGATAAGTTACTACTCAGAGGCACCTTTCAAACTAAGGGGGAAGAATATATAGAAGCAAAACCCAAATGCCTGTTTTCTTCTAGGAAATGCACAACTGTTTAATGATTTCTGTTAATCATTTCTCTCTGTATTACGTACCTATTTCTCTGTTACAAGAGTCTCAAGTATCTTCAAGTGCCCTAGCGATGGTTCCTTTTTCTTTGCTCTTTTGGTGAACCCAGGATTTCTTTTGTTGTTGGTGATGATGTCTGTTGTTCGTGGTACTGAGGGTTGAGACGCACCCAGTGTTGTGCTCCATCTTGTTGGGTTTTGTTGGCACAGGGTCTCGCTGTGCAGTCCATGCTGACCTCAGTCTCAATCCGCCTGCCTCAGCCTCCTCAGTGCTGGGATTACAGCTGTGTGCCACTGTACCCAGCCATTTTTTTTTTAAATAAGGTCTTGGTAAATTACCTGGGCTAGGTTTAAATTTGCAGTCCTCCTGCCTCAGGCATTAAGAGTGCTAAGATCACATAGGTGTGCCCCTAAGCCCATGCAGTTGCTCTCTTTACCCTGCAGTCTGTGTGGTTGGAGGATGGCTGACACCAGAGAAGCTTTGGTGCTGGCCTGCAATGATTAGGCTGGGACACCTGGGGCTCTTCTTCTGTTAAGCTCTCACCACATTATGTAGGCCGTAAATTAGGAAAAGGAATAATAACCACCATTAGAACAAGCTCTGCCGGGCGTGGTGGCGCATGCCTATAATCCCAGCACTCGGGAGGCTGAGGCAGGAGGATTGCTGTGAGTTTGAGACCAGCCTGAGCTACAAAGTGAGCTTAAGGCCAGCCTGAACTGCATAGTGAGACCCTGTCTCAAAAAAGACAAAAAAAAAAAAAAAGAACAAGCTCTTCCCTACTTTTGGTGTATTCAGCCAGTATTACTGATGCCTTTTCCTTAAATATACTGATCTTTTCCTGTTGCTTAAAGGAAGATACATCAATATCTGTTCTCATTTATTTAGACAAACACAACTTAATCTGTTCATTTATGTTTACATTGTCTTTGCACTGAAATTCCTAGTAGATCCTGGCTGTGTCTCTTCTCTGGGTTAACTCTGATGCAGTGCCTGTCACACACATCTAACAGTGTTTTCCTTTTGCTTCAGAATCAGAGAATGCAGAGTGGTCCTGGTTGAAGGTAAAGCCAGAGGCTGTGCCTACCCGGCTCCTTACTTGGATGAATACGGAGAAACTGACCCTGGACTAAAGTAAGATTTTCTTTTAATAGGAAGGCTTCAACTGGGTGTGGTGTCCCACCCTCAGAACCCTAGCACTCATGAGGCTGGGGCAGGAGAATTGCCCTAGAATTATAGCCTAGTTTGAGTCCAGCCTGGGCTACAAAGTGAGTTCAAGGTCAGCCTGAACTACATAGTGAAATCCTGTCTCAAAAAGACAGAAAAAAAGAAAAATTGATTAAAATGAATGAAGCCAGCTGAAATTCTTAAATTCCTCAAGGAATGATAATTATTTTGTTTTGTTTTGTTTTGCTTTGCTTTGGTGGAACCAGGGATTGAACTCAGACCCTTGAACTTGCCAGGGAAGCACTGATTCTACTAAGCCATCTCCCCAACTCCAAGGAATGATAATCTTACAGGTCTCCACTTCTGGCATCATTAGTCATTTTAGATGACAGGAGGCTGGGGTGATAGCTCAGTGAAATAAGTGCTTCCCTGGCAAGCTTAAGGTCCTAAGTTCAATCCCTGGTGCCACCAAAAAAAAAAAAAAGGATAAATTCTTTCACCGTGCCACAAATAGCAACGCTAGAATGGAGGTGAAGCTATTTTACCTCTGTATTTGCTAACCCCAGCATGGTGGCAGTACCCATAGTCCTGACTGTTCAAAGGGGCGAAGCAAAGTTATCTGAACCCTAGAGTTTCAGGCAAATCTGGACAACTTGGGAGACTTGTCCCATACCAAAATAAATATGATGCGTAAGTAAATATGTGCTAAGCACCATCATTTTATTATATCATCACAACAGTTGTAACCAAATATTTCTGATTGGCAGAATAATAATAACTGGGACTGGGGAGATGGCTCAGTGGAATAAGTGCTTCCCTGGCAAGTGCAAGGGCCTGAGTTCAATCCCCTGTTCCATTAAAAAAAAAAAAAAAGGAATAATAGTAACTTAAGTGTTTAGTGTTAGACCTCAGACCTAACCTCTATTGTGGAGAGACCAGAAATTGGAGCTGGATAAGATGTTTGAGGCCAAAAAAGCCATTACAGCCCATTTCAGCTAACCACCCAAAAAGGAACAAAGCTACTTCAAGTTATAAACTCACTGGACACTTAAATTAGGATCCATTATGCCTATGATGAAGTTGGCCTGTTTTCTCAGTAGTCAGGGAATAAATTTTTGATCTTAACTGAGTAATACACTGTACAAAATTCTCAGTGATCAGAGGGGAAGAGACAGCCCTGCCCTGGATCCTCCCAGCTCCAGCAACTTCCCAAGAACACACTGATTAAAACTGTAAAAATGTAACTGTGGGCTGGACAGATAGCTAAGGGGAGTAAAGCACCTGCTTAGGCAGAGCTCTGCAGCCAAGGTTTGATCCCAGCATGCTGAGATGGCAGTTGAGACTGAGCAAGGTGGTGTGTGGCTATAATCCTAGCACTTGAGAGGCTGACAAAACAGGAGAATCACTACAAATCCTAACTGTGTAGTGAGACTCTGTAGACCCTGCAGACCCTGTCCTAAATACATTAAAAAAAAAAAAAAAAAAAAAAAAATATATATATATATATATATATATATATATATAACTTAATTCAAATTTATGTGCTTCCTTTTTCTCCCTCATGGAAGAAGGGGCAACCCTCTTCATTTATCTCGTGAGCGGTATCGGAAGCTCCACTTAGTCTGGCAACAACACTGCATTATAGAAGAGATTGCTAGAAGCCAGGAAACTAATCAGATGTTATTTGGATTCAACTGGCAACTACTGTGAGTTCCTGTTCTGCTTCAAGACAATCAAGAATGACAACAGTAATAAAGACTGATTTAAAATTATGGATAACATTCTGACGGCTGGGAGAGTTGTCCATGTCCACATTCACTGTTGGAATATTGTTTTCAATCAACAAACATGTGCTATGAGAGAAAAATGACATAGATTAATGTATTTTATGCTCTAGAACACTAAACAAATGCTTGCCCAACCCAAGTTTCTGCTTCTGATGTTTCCAGAAAAGTCATTCTCTTTTTGTAATCTGTCTACCTGGTAAGTTAAGTCATACCAAGCAGTTATGCACATTTTCATGTGTTAACTCTTCTGCAGTTTTGTCTGTTTTCCCAAGTGAAGCTCAGCCAACACTGGATCACTGACAAGATTCTGGGTACCTATACTGGTCTTTCCTACAGCTAAAGAGGAATTGCAGAAACTATACATTACGTTGTAGTTGAGAAAGATTTCAAAAAAGTAAACTTCATGTGCCAGTTAGGGTCAGCGGTGCACACCTGTAATCCCGGCAAACAGGAGGCTGAGGCAGAAGGATTGCTCTAAGTTCAAGACCAGCCTGGACCAGATAGTGAGTTCAAAGCTAGCCTGAGCTTGCAAGACCTTACCTCAAAATAGGAAAGTAAACTTCATTATTTCTCCTTTACGTAAATATCCTTATGTGCCACCTGCTACTGTAAACCAGAAATTAATGTGAATCTCTTAAAGGACAGAGTGGTGGTGCTGCCAGCGTGCAGCAGGATCTCCCACCAGGCCTGGAGATGAGTTAGGATCATGTATTCATTGTTCATTTCTCAGACCAGCCAGATAGCTCAGCAGATTGAAGCACCTGCTCAGGGACTGGGGTTTAATTCTCTGGACCGCCATACTGGCCCCACCCCCTGGGCATGCTGAGACAGTTGCTGAGACTGGGCGTGGTGGTGCGAGCCTGTAATCCCAGCACTTGTGAGGCTGAAAACAGGAGGATCACTACAAGTCCAACTTGTGTAGTGAAACTATGGACCCTGTACTAAATTTAAAAAAGAAAGAATTGTTCATTTCTCACAGTACAAGCAACCTGTGGTTCTCCCTCTTGGCTGCAAATAGCTTGTTGAGTTTGAAATTATTCTCTATACTTTCCAAAGGGAATTTCTATGGTGAGATCTCTTGATGGTGGTACTGTACCATCCTATTTGACTCTCAGAAACCTGTTGCAATTCTGATGTGAATTCTTTGTAGAATACTGTACATTAGAACAATCAGATTTTGTCAATTCTGCCACTTTCTATGTCTTTGTAAAAGACAGTTCCTTGATTTGTCATCTGTATGCAGCTTTTTAATACATGCTTTTATAACTAGTGTGAGGAGCCAAAAAAGCGTTGTGATCAGTAGTCTGTGTCCTGTTACAACATGCTCTGGTTGAGCTATTTTGTTTATAAATATAAAGCTCTACCAAATCTGTGCATAGACTTCTTGGTTCTAGGCTTTGACTCTTTGTATCAAGAAATTATGATCTGAAACAGCAGACAGACAATAAATTAAAACCCTCCACTGTAGTTTCTGTTCTCTGAGGTAAAGTGAGCAGTTTGAAAGATTCTATCTATGGCTACTACTCTCTTGTAAATGTTTTCCTGTCTTCTGTTTGTTTAGCAAAACAAGCAGAAAAAAAATGTGCTTGCAAAATGATCAGTGATGCCCATTGGAGGCTAGATTTTTGGGATTTCTTCTGTAAAGAAAAGTAGGTTTTGCAGAGAGATCACATGAGCTGACATAAGGATCATAGTCACAATTTCTACTTCGTAATTACTAACCAGAAGGTATCAGGAAATGGATGCAACTTGAGTGAACAGTTAACAGGTAAGGATCAGAAAATGTAGTTATGAAGTTTGTCAGATTTGCCAGTATGGTGAAAAAATTGGAACATTTCTCCTTGTTACTTATATAATTTTTTGGATCGATTGTTCAGATGCAAAATCTGGGGCACAAGGGGCAACAGAAGATGCTACTGCCTTCTGCCCTCATTGCCTGGGTCCTGTTTAGCAAGGAGAAGTTGATTTTATTTCTAATCTTTTTATATGCCTTTCATAAGTCCTAGAGTTAAGCTATTTAGCTGCCAGAGAGACTGTCTGGCACTGGCCAAAGAGCTCATACTGCACTGTCGATGAGTACGTATCTCAGTGCTGCCCAGCCCCAGGAATTGCCAGTGATCCTCAGATATCCTAGGGGTTTGCCTTCATTATTGCAATTAATTTGATTATGCCTATGAAATTTGCTTACAAATAAGCAGCCAAGTCACTTTGTCTCCTTTAGTGTGTATGTGAAGGAACTGGTTCAAAAAGTTGGCTCCAAGATTGTGTTTTTCTGACTTCTGGTGAGGGGCTGGTAAGACTTTTAATGATTCAGTAAAGAGAAACATTATCTGTATGATTAATTTATTATGTTGGTGTATGGGCTGTGAGTTCCCTTCTAGTGGTCACTTGTCATTTCATAACAACTATGCATTTTGGTTCACTGTGATGATCTGTATTTAGTGACTGCAACATGTACCACTGACTCAAATTCCATCCATGATGAAGTTATACAAATAATGCATATATTGATATCTTTTATTGCAAAAATGTAAATTTAAAACTTGTATAATGTACTTGTGCTTTTTGAAATAAAATATATGTGTATATTTAAAGAGAGAAAAAAACAGACCTCTTATGTTTAGGAGTTTGGGTTAGAAGAATTAAAAATCTATACCTACAAAGGAGCTCTTTAAAAAATGTCAGGATGATGGAGATAGCTCAGTGGTGTAAGCGCCTGCCTGAGTTGGATCCCAGTACCAACAAGAAAAAAAATGTTTTGTGCTGGCCAGGTCGCTCGGTGGATTAATGTACCTGCTTAGGTAGACTCAAGGACCATGCTTCAGTCCTGTGCCTGCCCTGCCAGCCCTGCCCCTGGGGCATGTGAGATGTTGAATGAGACTGGGCATGGTGGCGCACACCTATAATCCCAGCCCTTAGTAGGCTGAAAAACAGGAAGAATCACTATGAGTCTGATCTGTGTAGTGAAACCTTATAGACTCTGTACTAAATACATTAAAAAAAAAGGTGAAGGATAAACAAGATTCTCAAAGCTGCAAGAAAAGAAACAATCCTGCCCCAACCTCCTGACCACATACCTCAGCATAAACCTTCCAGGTCAAGGGAAGGTGACATGAAGTTTTTACAGTTCTGGAAGAGGGAAAAAATCTGCCAACCAGGAATATTCTACCTACAGAGTTTTACAGAACTATTCTAAAAGATGTTAAAACAAGTTCTTCCAAGAGATGTTTGTAATGAGGATGTAACCCTTGCCTAGCATGTCCGAGGCCCTGGTTTCAGCCTGCAGCACCAGTGGGGGAAATAGGGAACACTACTCAGAAGACAGTGCTGGGCTGGGGAGATGGCTCAGTGGAGTGAGTGCTTCCCTGGCAAGCACAAGGGCCTGGGTTCCATCCCCGGTTCCGTCCAAAAAAAAGGAGATGGTGCTGCAGCATGCACCTGTCGTTTGAGCCAAAACCAGCATGGGTAACATAGTAATCTGTTTCTCAAGGAGAGAGAGAGATAATGTAATGCTAAAGGGGGCAAATCAGCAAGAGGAATTGACAGTTCTAAGTATATATATACACCTAACGTTGCAGCACCCAAGTACATAAAGCATATATTGATAGACCTAATGAAAGCGACAAGCTCTAGAGCCGTAATAGGAAGGGACTTTGCCTTTCAGCAGTGATAGATCATCTAGATGGGAAACCAGTAAACAGTTAAATTACATGCTAGACCAAATAGACCTAACCAGAATCTATACAACATTTATCTCATACAAACTTAAACAATGCACATTCTTCTCAATAGCACATGGACCATTTTTCAGGATAG
Organism: Ctenomys sociabilis; assembly: GCA_004027165.1. Taxonomy (NCBI): domain Eukaryota; kingdom Metazoa; phylum Chordata; class Mammalia; order Rodentia; family Ctenomyidae; genus Ctenomys; species Ctenomys sociabilis. The sequence goes on along the minus strand of PVKA01042889.1, from coordinate 5,842 downwards.
ATCATTTTGCAACAGAAGCAGAAACACCAAAACAATACCCAGGATTTGGAGGCAGATTTATTTAATGTTGGGTCAGCATTAACTAGAAATTGATAGTTTTAAAATGTTAGGCCTATTCCTTCCATCAGGAAGTATAATAGAGTAGCTCGTTAATTGGGATTGGTTTATAATATGTATCATAGCAACCAGCTATGCATCATAGAGACTGACCTGACAGCCTCCTGATTGTAAAGATCGGGGAAGCACATTCCTTGGCTGGCCTTATTAATAAAACTATTTTTCCTAATCTTTGGTCTAATGTAGAAATAATCTTGCCATTTCATCAAAAAGACCAAGGGGGCGGGGGGATAAAAGAAAAAGGGACAACAGTGGCTATAAGAGCACAGAGGCAAAGAGAAGAGGCAGCCCTTAGCCACTGGATCCAAGTATTTGCATAGGTAGGCTTGGGTGCTCCTAGGGGCTGACAGTCTGCGTAAGCATTATTACAAACTTAAAGATCCAGATTTTATAGAAGCCAGCAGCTTCCAGAAATTTGTGAAGTCTTTGTTGTGTATAATCAGTTTTTGCCAGGTATTATAGCAGAGTTTTGGTTTTTTCAATAGGCAGCCAAAGGTACAGTGACATTTTGTGCTGGCAAACTAGCAAGGTTAGCTGTGAGGACTTTATTAAAGAAGGTAAACACGTTTTTGAACTTCTGGGAGGTTGAATTCCGGTACAGAAGGGCTGGCTGGCAGGAGCCAGTTGAAGGCAGAACGTGGTGTGTCCAGGCGGGTGCACCAGCAGACTGTGGGTGCCAGAAGACTGAAGCAAAGTACATGAAGGGCAACCGTGGCAGCATGGCAGCTTGGGGATCTTGAACTGGCTTTATAGTTAAGAGAAATGGTTTTTTTTTTTTTTTCCTTTTTTTTTTTTGTACTAGGAATGAACTCCAGACCATGTGCTTACCAGACAGGGATTTGTGCGGCCCAGCTATACTCCTGGCCCTAGAAGAGGTGGTTATTAGCATTTTGACAGTCTATGGACAGTTTGTAGTTTTGAAGCTTTGTTTGTTTTTTGTTATTTTGAGGGGAGGGGACACCATGGTGGATCTGAAAGGGACAGAGAAACAGGCTCTCCTGGAGTCAAATCTCTTACTAGCTGTAACAGTTTCCAAATCCTTGTAGTAACTGAATAACAATCAAAAGCTGTTGGGGGGCAAGGTATGGATGGGAACCACAGAATGCAAGGTGACTGCTGCCCTGGTGGCACAGAGGGTTTGCCTGAGGCGATGCCCAGCTCCTCAGGCTGTGGCGACACCAGGCCCGAGGCGATGAACAGTTCAGCTGCGTGGCTGGATGCCTGGTTGTGCTTCCCTGCTGGGGTTGTGGATTGTGGTGAGGCTGCATGGGTGATGGCCAGGCCTGGAGGCCAGTTTTTAGCTTACACCTTTGGAAGGAGAGATTTTAGAACTTTAGGGTGTGGCTGTCTGTCTCAGGCTGATGCAGACATTTTCTTTCTTTCTGGGAAGTGAAAGTTGAAGCTGAAAGTGCAGAGTAAAGTGAGAGGGAGGCTGCCTGGCTTGGTGACAGGAATTTGCTTGGTGAAATGTTCTTCCAGGCTACAAGTTTGTGCCTGGCAGAAGGGGCGACAGGCAATCATTGTCCCAGTGGTGGTAACCTTTTTCTGACAGAAGGGCCTTTTTTAAAAAAGCTTCTGAACAGAGGGGACTTTCGAAGATAGTTTAGTTCCATTTTACTGGGGAATTTATAGATTGGTTCCAAAATATGGAAGCTTTTGAGAGTTTTTATTTTTTAATTTAAAGGAGCATTTATTTTTGTTTCTGTAGCCAGAGGATATGGTTGTCTGTTAAGACTGCAATTTTTATAGATATTAGATACTTTTTTAAAATTAGGTTTTTGGGTAACAGTGGAATTGCTAACAGTTATCTTGGGTGACACTAGATGACACCATCTGACCAGTATAGGCATAGCTGTGAAGCACCGGGCTTGGAATCTTCGTGGCTGAATGCAGGCAGTAGCTAGCTGGAAGCAGTTCAGATGGCTGGAAGTAGAAGTAGTAGACAGGTCAGGAGCAGGGAGTGAAGCCATAGGTGTTGGCAGCAATTGTGACAGCTGCCGAGGGTGCCAGGGTAAAATTTTCAGGAAGAATGGGCCTTGTTTTTTTTTTGTTGTTGTTGTTGTTCATTTGTTTTGAGTGGTTTCATTTTATTTTTAACTTTGCAGTTTTAGAAAAGCCCTTTTTCCTGCAGTCAGGGACTAGGTTTGACTACTTAGTTCCTATCTCTGTCTTCCTACATGTAGTACCCTTGATCAATGGCACAACAGATAAACTGTGGGTCCCCCTCAGAGACCACTTAGGTCCCTGCCAGACTGTGTCCCATTCCAGGACTTAAGCACGACTTAGCTAAGGAGGGTGCAAGACCTCCATTAAGCCATATGTTGCTTGCCACGGAAGCATCCATCTGGGCCAGTGCTTTCCTGGTGAAGCCTTACTTACACTGTTTCTTTCACTTACTTACATACTTATTTAATAAGCATTTAGAGGCTAAACAGTTTAACCCATTCTGTTGAGCATTGCTCTAATAGGAGTTGATCCTTTTATGCTGAAGCTGAGCAGGACTGAGGATTAACTGGGACACCCCCAGGAGCATGTCAGAATCAAGCAGGAAGATAAGAAGGCTGCATCCTCCTTCCCTGCAGGGAAGGCAGGAATCCTTTTCCAGACCTTTGAGGGGACTTGAGAAATCTCAAGGACACACCTCTGATCAGGACCTGGAGAGGTCCTTGCTCTATCTTCCCAGCCAACACACCAGATGCTACTGCAAGCAGAAACACCAAAATGGTATGCAAAATTTGGAGGCAGATTGAGGGTTACAGCTTATATGGGATAAGCAAGCAGAAGTATAAAAGCAGACTGACTTGTTAATTGGGGATTGGTTTTACATATGCCTCATAGCAGCCAACTATACATCATACTGGCAGGCCGTTTTTGTTTTGTTTGTTTGTTTGTTTGTTTTTAACAGAACTAGGGATTGAACTCAGGCCCTTGCACTTGCCAGGGAAGTGCTTATTCCACTGAGCCATCTCCCTGACCGCCATGACAGGCCGTTTTTAAAGAAACAAAAGTAACAGGAACTGTAACCGGAACTATTACCTGGGCAACTAATTGACTGAAATATACTGGTGGTGGGGAGGGGGGACCTTTTGCTATCATATGATAAGAAATAAAACAAATCTCAACAAAATTTTTGTTGGTTTTTGAGACAGAATCTTACTACGTACTTGGAGCTGGCCTTGAGCTCACTTTATGGCCCAAACCTGGAGTTCCTCCTGCCTCAGCCTCCTGAGAACTGGCATAGGAGGCCTGTACCACCACACCTGGCATGGTGGCAATGAAATTTTCTAAATGAAAAAAATTTTCATTTAAATGAAAAACAATTTTTAAATGAAAGCACATTTGAGCCGGGCATGGTGGTGTACACCAGTAATCTCAGCCCTTTGGAGGCTGAGGCAGGAGGATTTCTGCAAATTCAAGGCTAACCTGAGCTACAAAGTGAGTTGAACACCAGCCTGAACTGTACAGCAAGATAGTGTCTCAAAAAGACAAAAAAAAAAAAAAAAAAAAGACTGAGTGGTTTCCTGGTCACATTGCAATAAAACTAGAAATAAATAATGAGAAAACTGAAAAACGGGCCAGGGCAATAACTCAGCATTCTAAGCCCCTGCCTGGTAAGCTCAAGCACCCCAGTTCTATCCCCAGTACAACATGCTCTGCTGACCCTACCCCAGACCTGCCAAGTTGGCCACCAAAACAGGGCATGGGGCTGGCAAGATAGCTCAGCGGTCTAATGCACCTCTCAGGGACCGAGGTTCGAGCCCCAGCACCACATGCCATGCCAGCCCCTCCTCCCAGGGTGGGCTGAGCTGCACCCCCCCCCCGCAAAAAAAGAATCCGTGATGCATAGCAAGACACTGTAATAAATAAATGAATTAAAAAAAAAAAAACAGGGCGTGTTAACACATACCTATAATCCCAGCACTGAGAAGGCTGAATGTAGGAGGATCATTATAAGTCTAAGCGAGACCCTGTACCAAGAATATAAATTAAAAAATAAAAAAATTTAAAATAGAAAACTGAAAAATACACAAATACATAGAACATAAGCAACTTATTCTTGAACGACCAATGGGTCAAGGAATGAATCAAAGAAATTTAGAGCCAGATGAGGTATACTCCTATAATCTCAGCCCTAAAGAAGCTGAGGCAGAAGGATTCCAAGTTCAAGGCCAGCCTGGGCGACATAATGAGACTCAAAAGAGGGAGGGGTGCTAAAGTTTCTTCAAACAAAAATGGAAACAATCTGCCAAAGCCTATGGAATACAGCAAAAGCAATATTAAGAAAGAAATTTATGGGGCTTTGGGAGCGGTCTAAGTTCCTGCCTGGCAAGTGCTAGGACTTGGGCTTGATCCCCCGTGCAGAACCCACTCCTCAGAACCCTTGGACACGGGGTGCCAGCCACTGAAATTGGGCATGGTGGTACACGCCTATAATCCCAGCACTAGGGAGGCTGATACAGGAAGGTCACTAGGAGTCTGAGCTGCATAGTGAGACACTGTACCAAATAAATAAAGAAATGATTTAAAATATTTTAAAACATTTTTAAAAGAAATTTACACCAGTCGTTACTTGATGCAGAAAAGCAACTTACCTCTAAGTAAGGAACTAACTTATCTCAAGGAACTAAGAAAAAATGAAAAATTAGGAAGAAATAATAGAAATCAGCATTTGGGGAGGCTGAAGCAGGATTATAAATTTGAGTTTAGTCTGGGAGATTTGGCACTTATTGAAACTGTCTCAAAATTTTTAAAAAGGCGGAGCTGGGGAGATGGCTCAATGGAATAAGCGCTTCCCTGGCAAGCGCAAGGGCCTGAGTTCAATCCCCAGTTCCACAAAAAAATGAATAAATAAAAATAAAAAGGGCAAGTTTGCAGATGACATACTGTATGTGTATATATATATATATATATATATATATATATATATATATATATATATATATATATATATATAAATTCCCTAATGATTTCACCAAACAACTATTCGACTTAAGAAAACAGATTCAGCTAAGTTGCAGGATATAAAACCAACATACAAAAATTAGTAACTTTTAAAAGTACACAAATAGTTAATTATCAAGCTAGCAATGCTACCAGGCATGGTGGCACATGCCTACAATCCCAGAACTCAGGAGCCTGAGGCAGGAGGACCCTGTGAGTTTGAGACCAGCCTGGGCTACAGAGTGAGCTCAAGTTCAGCCTGAACTGCACAGCCAGACCCTGTCTCAAAAGAGAGGGGGGGGGAAGCAATCCTATTTACAATAGCTACAAAAAAATAAAGTAAAAATATGTAGGAAAGGCTGGTGAGATAGCTCAGCAGTCTAAAGTACCTGCTTAGGCAAGCTTAAGCTGGTGCAGGAGACTGCAGTTCAATCCCAGGCACCACATGGTATGCCAGCTCTGCCTTCTGGGCAGGCTGAGCAAAAAAAAACAAAGGAATAAATTATGCAAATGAGTGAAAGCTCTCTATAATGGAAACTGATGAAAGAGATTGAGACACAGATGGAAAGATGACCTGTGTTTATGAATCAGAAGAATCCATGTTGCTCAAATATCCACATTATCCAAATTAATCTATGGATTCAGTGCAGTCCCTATCAGAATGCCAGTGACATTCTCCGCAGAACAAGGAAAGGCTGCTCAGTAGAATAAGTGCTTCCCTGGCAAGTGCAAGGGCCTGAATTCAATCCCCAGTTCTGCCAAAATGAAAGGAGAGGAGAGGAGA